>JAPUUL010000368.1:0-19955 GCA_029590625.1 Lasiodiplodia mahajangana
TAGAGTTAAGACGTGCGAGAACAGTTTTCTGATATTACGGTCGGCGACCTTGCCTGAAGCTCAAAGCACTCTCATATAATAAAGTGAAATATTGCCTTATTATAACGCTCGATAGGAGAATCGACATCTCTCGCTAAGTCTCGAGGATTGGAATTTGGGGAACGGGCACATAGGACTTCACGATCGAGCTTAGACTATTACACCATTACGTCATTTGATATGGGGCCGGGCGACAAGTCAAGATCGTCCATCACCACGACAAGCCACCCACGCGAAGGCGCATGAGCACCTTCATATTCTTTCTGGGGAGCCTGTTTGGGCTCATCGCTGCCGGTCTCCTTGCCCAGAGCAATGATCTTATTGAATTCCCTGAGCTCGGGGATCTGAGCGTGGACAGTCTCCTCGACGTTCTACCATCCACACTTGTCGCAGACCTAAAGGATCTAGTGGTACGTTCAAAGCCCTCCAATCGCAACCCGACGCTTATGCTAATTTAGTTATTGGTGAACATAGGTAAATAGTCAGTTTATCGAGAGTTCCGATGCATTTTCCGTGGGTATCAAAGCGCGGACCGAGGGCCTAGGCGTCCACCACCCTATTATTATGATACCCGGTGTTATTTCGACAGGCCTAGAATCCTGGGGAACTGGTAATGTTTCTCGGCCCTATTTCCGCCGGCGATTATGGGGTAGTTGGACCATGATGAGGGCTCTACTATCCGACAAGGAAGTATGGAAGCAACACATTATGCTTGACAAGAAAACGGGATTAGATCCCCCAGGCCTGAAACTGCGAGCTGCTCAAGGGTTTGACGCTACCGACTTCTTCATTACAGGCTACTGGATCTGGAGCAAAATATTTGAAAACTTAGCATCCTTAGGTTACGACCCCACCAATTCTTTCACCGCTGCTTATGACTGGCGGTTGTCATACGGAAATCTCGAGGTCCGAGATCAATACTTTACCAGGTTAAAAGATCATATCGAGATGGCCCACAAGATTTCAGGCAAAAAAGTCGTCCTCGCCTCACACAGCATGGGATCCCAGGTGACCTTCTACTTTTTCCACTGGGTTGCCTCGGATCTGGGTGGGAAAGGAGGCGACGATTGGGTAGATAAACATGTCGAAGCATGGATCAATATTAGCGGCTGCATGCTTGGCGCCGTGAAAGACGTCACGGCAGTTCTATCCGGCGAGATGCGAGACACGGCCCAGCTAAATGCATTCGCCGTATACGGTCTCGAGAGGTTCCTTAACAAGGAAGAGCGAGCAGAGATCTTTCGTGCCATGCCAGGCATCTCTTCTATGCTTCCAATGGGTGGAGAGGCAGTCTGGGGTAATTTGACCTGGGCGCCAGACGATCAGCCTGGTCAGGCTCGTTCGTTCGGCTCGTTTCTCAATTTTCGGGCCGGCGGGAATTGGACTACTCCTGAGCAAAATTTTACCGTTTCCAAAGCTATGGAGTATCTGCTAGACACCAGTGACGACTGGTACCGAGACCAGATTCTTCGCAGCTACTCCCATGGGATCGCCCATACTAAGGCCGAGGTGGATGCCAACGAGCTAGAACCAAGAAAATGGATCAACCCACTGGAAACTAGGCTTCCTTTAGCACCCAATCTCAAAGTGTTCTGCTTTTACGGCGTGGGAAAGCCTACCGAAAGAGGCTACTACTATCGACCGCCCGATCTTCCCCATCTCACAAAGCTCAATATCACCATAGACACGGGTCTAATCGTCGATGAGATTGATCACGGCGTCATCATGGGCGAGGGCGATGGCACAGTCAATATTCTAAGCACAGGCTACATGTGCTCCAAGGGCTGGCACATGAAACGATACAACCCGGCTGGGGTAAAGATCACAGTCACCGAGATGCCACACCAGCCGGATCGATTCAACCCTCGTGGCGGCCCTAATACGGCGGATCATGTCGATATCTTGGGCCGCCAGACTCTCAATGAGTTAGTGTTAAGAGTAGCGGCCGGGAAGGGAGATGAGATTGAAGATTCGATTATTAGCAACATTCTAGAGTACGCAAATAACGTTAAGATTTATGAGGAAGAAGATACGTATTAATGGAGCTTCCACGAGCTCTGGCCGGCGCAATGGAGGGCGGGGTACGGATAGAATTATATACATTCTTGGGGCGTTCCACGGTCATTTGGTAGCGTACACAGTTAGAGCAGTTAGAACTGGCGCGTCTTTTCGAATATCTGCTAGTGATACCCAGTAAGACCGGCAGCATAATGTATATAGAGACATAGAGACATAAACTCGCACATAACAAGTACCTTTCAGAAATATGAGACGATAGTAACACCAATTAGCACCCTACTTGCCAACACTCAAGAGATTCGAATCCGCCCAGGTAGTTCCAGAGAAGTATAGTGAGAAACAACTACCTAGGTATTTGAGGTATGAAGAAAAGAAGAATGAGGTATTTAGGATGTAATACGTTATTAGGTCTATTATTTATAGTTTACCATGATAGCATTTACGAAAATATCCTTTTTCTTTTTTCACGTATGCATGGTACTAGGTAGGTACGGAGATGTGACTTATGGTTATACCTACGAGGTGCTGCGCACGGACCAACTCTGACGACGTAATACAAACTAGCGAAGTGCAAAGCAAAAGCAGCCCTGAATCTTCAATACATACTCAACTACCTTCATGCTTCATAGACAGCTTTATACGCCGAGAGAGGATCTATTTGAGGACTTACCGTAGTTTTCAATTATCCATTGGTGCCATCATACATATTGGTCATAGCCTCGCCGCAGCAATGGAGACTAATGGCAAAAGAAAGCACGACGCTTCAGGAACTCAAGGCTCTAGCTTGAAGAAAAGCAAGGTATGATAAATCGACCCATCCCATCCCATCCCACGCGCAATTCACATAATTGACACCGGCCGTTTATAGCGAGGCAACCAAGGGAAATGGAAGACGCCCAGCCACAAGGAAAAGCTCGCAGCCATAAAGGGTCGGAGCCTCGAGGTCGGAGACATGGGGTTCTGGGTGACATGTCAGCGACAAAAAGAAATGAGGGCCGCCGACGAGATACTCTCTCTATGCGAAGAGGTAGGCCACCCCCCTAATTGAGGCTCAAACTGTGATGCTGGGTACCCAGGCTGAAACAGAGACAAACAGTACGGGCAGAAATTATTCGGCATCAGCCCCGACATCGCAGACGGTGCGTCCGAAGATGAGGATCCCGAGGATGTCGAGGCAGCCATTGAGAAGGAGCTCGCCGCCATGAAGCCGGCGAATAAGCCAAAGGGCGGCCCGTTCGACCTTCTGAAAATGACCGTTGACTGTGTTCTCTTCATGCGCACGCGTGCGCCTGTAGATCCTATAGTGCTAGTCCGTGAGATTTGCAAAGATGCTACCGCTGCGAAAGATAAAAGCCTGCAGCGGTCGCGGTTCATCAACAAGCTCACTCCTATCACACTTACTGGTAAGGCTACCGAGAAGGGGTTAGAGGACGTCGCCAGGAAGGTTCTGCCAGATCACTTTCGGCTGGCCGAGGGTGAGACGGAGGAGACGGGTGATGGCGAAGGCAATGCATGCTCGGTAAGTACATATGGATACTTGTCATATTATCATTCCTCTCCCTCGAAAGTCGAACTGCTAGTTATCAAGTTTTGACTAACGTGAAACCCGATAGTATGCTATTCGCCCGACAATCCGAGCGCATACAACGCTAAAGCGCAGTGACATTATCGACAAAGTTGCCAAGATGATTTCGAAGCAACACAAGGTAAACCTCGACAATCCAGACAAGGTCATCATAATAGAAATCTTTCAGGTGAGTCTCATATATATATATATAAGGAATCCCGGCCGCCCGTAGCCCACCACTAACCTAATTTGTGCCCTTAGACGTTCTTCGGCATGAGCGTTGTTGGTAGGGATTGGGAAGCCATGAAGAGATATAATATCCACGAACTATACGGAGCGGCATCAAAGTCGGTAGCGCATTCCAAGGAACACGAGGAGCCGCCAGAGGAAGAAGAAAAGGGGTCGAAGCTAGAGACAGAGGGAGGGGAGGCAGCTAAATCTACGACTTAGTAGGATACCTGTATCAGCTTCAATACACTTCGAGCACCCGTCACGTTAGTGTACTACGTTTCGTGATAGAAGATGTACGGTTCCGACGACGAAATGGTCCGGTTGGGTCGCATTTCGTAATCGATGCATTAAATCTAATTGTCATAATTCTCATAACCTAGCAATGAAGTTGGCAGTGGCCCAAGGTTTAGACCTACACGTACACAGGCTACAGTCGTGTGTTCTTGACTTATGAATCTGCTAATGAGTGTCCCTAGGAGTACACAATCTCTCCGAAACATCCCCCCTTTCATCCCCCAAAGCGGACTCCGTGGCACACATTGAAGAGATGCACGAGGCCCGAATCGCCGTACCACAAGGCTCCGTCACCCAGACTTCTCGGCTGCCTTCAACCAGGCCGCCACTTGAGAAGGATTCTCGTCGGGTGGGAAAACAGGGTACCATACATATCTAGGTCGCTGGAGGCTTGAATTCCCATTTTTGGTAATATCTCAGCTCTAGAGACCTGTTTTGGGAGGCCGTCTCGGGAGCCTTGCAGTGCAGTGCAGTGCAGCGCAGCGCATTACTAGCTTGCCTTGCGTGTTTTTTTCTTCTCTTTCTCCGGCCCCAATAGGTGGCCGGGATAAGAGTATTGTGATTACGATGATTTTATTCATAGATGGTATTCTAGCTCGCTTTATTAGAAAGCGCCCAGGAATAGTGCATAAAATGCGCAGAACGTTGCTTAGGTATAGTGCTGGCGCACTAAATGCTTTAATTTGCTAGTGGCGTAGCTGCACTAGTGTGGCTATACTTACTAAGCCACACATCCCAAAATTTATGTAACCTGCATTCTGCCTATGGCTACCGCCTAGCCTACACACTACTTAGGTCCTACCTATAAGGATCCAAGGACATTAGTTTAGCACTCAAGGGGTAAAGTTGTTGTTATGATAGGTTGGTGTTATAGTAAGTCTAGCACGCAAGGGTAGGTTTAATATGCAAGGGTAGGTTTAACACGCAAGGGTAGGTTTAACACGCAAGGGTAGGTTTAATACGCAAGGGTAAAAGCTTAATAGAACTTGGCTAAAATGTAGCTTTGTGAGTTGTTTCCGAAAAAATCCTATACAAATCTTTTTTTGGAAACTGACAAAGTGGAAGGGAAACTTCTACCCCGTGTTTCAGACCTAACTGGGGTTGGTGGGTATATGAAAAGGGCCCTTCGAATGAGACTGCGCACTACGAAGTGGCCTTGTTCAGTGGATTTGTAGGGCATATAGGCTATTACGCGTGGGTTTTCTGGCGGTGTTAGTGAATTGACCTATGTGCTAAATCTACTGGACCTTTGGGTGATACTAAGGTTTTAATTGGGGGTTGATATATTATAGCTAGAGCAGCGCGATAAGCTACTAGAAGGATGTAGTAAGACTACTAAAAGTGGTAGAAGTGACTACTAAAGAAAGAAGAAATACTACTGAAGAAAGAAGAGATACTACTGAAGAAAGGAGAGATATTACTGAAGAAAGGAGAGATATTACTAAAGAAAGCAAAAAGTAGTCACTGAAAAAGGGAGAGAATGACTATTAAAAAAAAGAGTGGCCACTAAAAAAAGCAGAAAGTAGTCATTAAAGAAAGCAGAGAGTAGTCACTGAAGAAAGGAGAGAGTGACTACNATAAAAAGGAGAGAGACTACTAAAGGAAAAAGAGAGTGGCTACTAAAAACAGCAGAAATACTACTAAAGGTAGTAAAAGTAGCTATGAAATATAAAGGAAAGTGTTTATAAGCTTGAGCGGCTTATAAATTATGGGAGCTTATATAAGGTAAACGTGCTGTTGCTATAGCATTTATTTATAGTACGTATTCAGGTTTACCAAGATTAATACGAAAGTGCTACAATTGTAAGCTATGCTTAATAGTGCTTTATATTATTATAGCTAACGCCCGGATTGAACATTTATATAAATATAATAATAGTTTAGCTTTATGCTAAACTAATATTATAGGCTATACTTGGGTATATTATTTTGCTAAAGCGCTAAGATAATAAGGCGTAGGGCCTTTTACTGCTGTATACTTTAGCTAAAGATTTAGCGGTTAGAATACACGCTGTTTAAGCATTCCTGAAGCAGATTATAGAATACGCGTGGCTAATTATAGGCATAGTCATAGTGGCACTAAGAGCTTTCCAAAAATGCTTCGAGCGCTTGGAGCTTGTTATAGCTTTCTGCTTTGTAAAATGTTAGATTGAATACTTAACTAGGGGGTTAACTAAAGTTTTACTATGGGAAAGAAATAAAGCTAACAGGCCTATATGGCTGAAGCGGGGCAGTAGAAATAGGGATCTAAACTTTTGCGAAGTAGTTTTTTTGCGAATCTAGCTGTATTGTTGTAACTGTAGGGGTTTTGTATTCGATCTAACATTTTATAGGGCAGAAGGCTGTACTAACAGAAGAACAGCGCACCTACTACTGAGTCCAACAGCTCTTATACCCTGGCGAGGAAACCTGGGTCAGTGCTGGCTGGGTCCAGGTCCCTGATAGCAAGGGTGGCGGCCTGGCCGAGAGAGAGTTCTTATCTTGTAAGGTTGGTCTAGAGAATTGGCTTAGCGGTATTAATCTTAAGGGCTGCGATGCTGCTGAAAAGGTTGAAAAGCGAAGACGAAGTTTCGGAGTTGCTATTGCTGCCAGAAGTCTACCGCCTAGACCGTTGACCCTAAACCTTACTAAGAGAACTTGCTGCACGCGAGATATTCTGACATATATTGCGTTTGGTGAGATGAATAAGGGAGAGTACTTTTTTTAGTCTGCTCACTTTAACGTTATAATAATGGTGAGAATGTACTATTGATGCTATTGGGGACCCTTAAACCAAGGGCTTATTAGGACCCTTTAAACTAAAGGGCTAGCTATACTGCGCTGTGGGCAGTGGGCAGTGGCATATATGTGTCACATATGGACGCGCAGCGCGGAATGAATCCGAATATTCTTAAAGGACTTAGGACGTGACTGAAGAACTAAAAGGAAGAGATCGAATATTTATATAAGTGGTGGCTACAGTGGGTGTAGTAGGGGACNTTTTGGTCACTTAACCTGGCCTGAAACCCCTGTGACATAATAGGGCTGGATTTCGCGGGGCGCGGTAGCATATATGGGGCTATACACATGCGTGCAGCGCAAATCTATAACGGGACCTTGAGTGTGACTAAAGAACTAAGAAGGGATCGAGAGCTAGGGCAAGCGTAGTAGGGTGACCTAATGACGTAACAGAGGCTAATGTTTAAGAGGCGCTATTGCTGCCAGAAGTCCACTGCCTGGGCTGCCGATGGCCTTGACGCCGAGAAGACTTGCTGCATGCGAGACGCTTCGATATGTAGGTCGGGCGACCAGGCCTTGCTGGGGAGCGCAGACGATAGGGAAGACAGGGATTCTTTTTTCGACGACGATGAGCTGCCCGAGGCGACCGGTCAGATTAAAGTAGCCTGGCTATGTTTAGGGTTATTGCGTTTGGTGAGATCAAGAAGGGGGAGTGCTTTTTGGTCCTACGCTTACGGTGATGACGATAGTGATGGTAGCGATAGAGATGGAAGTAACGGTACTATTAACGTACTACGAACAATGGGAATAGTCCTTGGGCTTAAGGACGCCTAGAGGCTTAACCCTAGGTAGAAAGCGATGATTAACTTTGGTAGATTTTTTGGGGCTTGGGCTACTGAAGATTACCCTACTTTTATAAAAAGCGCGCAAAGCTAGGTAGTTGGGTGCTATACTTACGACTAAAATAACTGGTATACGCGCTGAATATATTTTCTTTAGCTTTGAATTAAATTTATTGCATACTGCGTCCTACTAAGTCCGGAGCACTGGTTTAAATCTACCTAAGAGTTCATTACCGCTATTTAACGAATAAAGGGGTAGTATTGTCACAGCTTATTATTTTTATTTTCCTAGTTAACGGGTTTTATTTTAGCGCATTGTGCCTGTTGACCGGGTGGAAGACGAGCTTGCGTTCTTGCTGTTGCTATTATTATTCTTCTAGTCGACCGGCTTTATTTCCGCGCGTTGTGCCCTCCGAGTAGGCGGACGCTGAGCATCCTTATTGTTATTATCCTTGGACGGGGATGCTATTGTTTTGCGCTGCTTTTTTGGGGCGGCCGAAATACGAGCATTTTTATTGTTGTCTTTGTTTTCGTTGGAGCATGCTATTGCTTATCGCAGACGCATTTCAGCCTGCGTTATTGGGAATATCTCCTATTCGCAGGTTATTAGAAAGCTGATAGTGGCTGGCGCGTTGGATTTTTTACCTCCAGGTGCTACTGTACTAGAGCTTTGATTGATTTGATGCGGCCCGGGGCGCCGAACCGCGCAATTTGCTGCGCCACCGATTTATTCTTGATGCTAGGATGGAGCTTCCTGCTGAACATGTTGTGTAGCGTATTTTGGATATTGGGGTGATGGTCTGGGTGCTTTCCGAATGCAACTAGGGCTATAGAGACGGCAATGTGTGTTTTGTTGATGCCTGTTTTGATTTCGAAATGGCTAGCGTATTTAATAAGGCCTCTTGAGCTAGGGATAAAGATAATAAGCCTAGCTGGGACGCTGGGTGGCATTGTGAAATGCGTGTTGGTGAAACTGGGCATGATGATGGGGGCAGCGGGTTGGCGGGGAGGTGGGAGTAGTAGTTGTGGTGGTTATGATGGTTGTGGTGGTATTAGACTAGTAGCTGCGGTTGTGATAATTATATTAAGGCTGATATTAGGCAGACTACGCTTTGTAATATGTAATATGTTATTTTATTGCTTTTTTTGTACGTAAAAATATAGGAAGCCATTGTATGTTTTGAATTTACTTGTTATATAGGCATGTACTTAAAGCTGCATGCTTTTGTGAAATCTATGAACCTAGCGCTGATATAACTGCTAACGCTTATTTTGCAGTAGAATAAAGCTTAAACTCACTTTATGTAGCTTATGACCCCTAATGAGCTATGACTTACAGAAAAGCTTAGATATGCTTAAAGCAGCATTTTAGATGGCTTTGACCTGCTAACCGAGACTGGCGGCTATGGCTCTTAGAGCTTTGCTTATAATCGATGTATAGATAGTGTTTATTTGACTTATAACGTATAAGCGGAATTGCGACCTTGGGCGCTGCATTGCTTATGAGGTGTTTGTTTGGTCCGGGGATCCGAGGCCGATCGAGACAGTTTATGCGCGTGGGATGTACGCTTTAGTTTTCTACAGACTAGCGTAAGATAGTAAACGGGCGGCTTGCGTATACTAATATGGTTCACTACCTTGACCTCCTTTGTTACCCCGACGATCTAACGGTCCTTGGCGTGATCGGGACGGACAGGACGGTCGGGATATTAGCCACTGCTACTTGCCACTATTACTAGCCATGCTTATTATATAACCTGCTAGGTAATCCCTAATCTTCCATGCTAATGGTATTTTGCGTTAAGATACCTATACTGAAAATTTATTGCAAAAGCTACTAATTGGCTTGTGTGCACTGCGCATATGTTGTACTATATAACGTTCTAGGCATTTTATGCAGGTGTTGAGGCTAACCTTCCCGCTGCTGTGACCAGTTTGCCCGACCTGTTTTACCGCCCTTTAGCGTAGTTGGGTCGGGTAGTGACTTATGATATAATAGATACTGATGTTTGAGAGGCACTATTGCTACTAGAAGTCCACTGCCCGGGCTGCTGATGGCTCTAACGCTGAGAAGACTGGCAACGCTGTATGTGAGTTGCCTTAATATATGCTAATGCCCTGTAATTGGGAGATATAGTGCGCTTAGTAGTTTAGGAAAACCGGTTCTTGGGCAGGCTGTTGGAAATTATTATAGAACGTTGCTATATTATAAGGTGTGCGTGCGTAAGTCTTAAGGCAGGGGAGCGCACAGGCCAGTCAATGGCCTTTATAACCGAGAGCTTTTTATAGGGTTTGTGTATTAGTTGAATATGCTGGCTAATGATTGCGTTCGGGGCAATCTGCTATATATGCGGCATACGTTATACTACAGCAACTTGTATGCAGCGTTTTTAAGCGTAATTTGCTTAACGTACTTTTTTTACTGGGCGGTATACCGTAGTAAAATAATTTTGCTATAGTAACGTGCTGTATAGCAATATACTGTATAGCAACCTGTTGCAAAGCTTTTGAAACNAAAAAAAAATTTACTGCATTTTGACGTAGATGATAGTGACGGCTGCGAATTGCAAACCCTTTTTTTATGTCAAGCCCCATCCCCGATCATGGTTGTTCTTTTCCTTTTAAACCCCTTTCAACTTACAACCTACAACCTATAACCTACAACCTACAGCCCACACCTATAGCCCACAGCCTACAGCCCACAGCCCAAAGCCCAAAGCCTACAGCCCACGATCATGGCTTTTGAGCAGCAAGAAGTAGCAGTATGTAGCCACTTTCTCTGTACGTACATGGGTATATTAATCCGAGATAGCCCGACTTTTACCGAGTAGTTTTACGCAAGTTCGAACGCTTAGAAAGAGACATCGAAGCTTTTTCCTAGGAGGGCAATGATGATTTATTTGTCTAGCGGGTCATGATTATGCTGGCGCTTGAGGTGCAAGAGATCAAGTGTACCGTCCAGTTGATATTTATTACCAAGCTACGCAATAGATATATTACCTAACTAGTGGCTAGCTAAGAGGGTGAGAATCCTGTTACCAACCAAAGTTTGAATGCTATCTTTAGTTATTGTAACCGCAACTTGTGGTTGCATACGAGAGTAGTGGACCAGAAGCTTTGCTTTATTAAACAGTTGGTTTGCTTAACTTGGACTGCGTTGTTTGAGAATGATAAAGTATCTACGCTTCCTGACGAGGACTTTTATAATGATAGTGAGCATAGTGGTGAGGAAGACGACGGTGGTTAGAACAGCGATGGTGATGGATTGTAGGTTAGGTGATTGGTGTGGCAGGTGTAGCAGGTGTGTTAGGTGATTGGTATGGCGGGTAGCAGACTTAGAGTTGGTTGGGATTGGTGGCGTTGGTGTAGACAAAATTGTTGCTTTTGGCTGAGCTCCTTTTGCTTGAACTGTTTTTGGACGAGCTTTTTTTGCCTGCGGTTAAATTTTTGCTTAAAGCCTATTTTCCGTTGGCCAAAACTCCTTTAGCGAGATTTTCTATAGCTTGCTTTTTTATTTTATGCTTGAACTGCCCTTGGATGATCTCTTTTTGCTTGAACTGCGCTTAGATGAGCTTTTTTTGCTTGCGGTTGAATTTATTTTGCTTAAAGCCGATTTTCCGTTGGCTAAAACTCCTTTGGCGAGATTTTTTTATAGCTTGCTTTTTTATTTTATTAGTTATTTTGAAAGCTTTAGCTTGAGCATCCTTTGCTTTTGTGTTGAGCTGAACGATAGCTAACTGAGCGTTATGTTTTTTTTTATTGGCTAACTTTTTAAGCTTTTTTTTGGAAGCTTTTTTGTTGATTTTTAGGTGATAGACTTGATACTGCTTGTTGATAAGCGGTCTGGCGTTTATGCGAAACCGGTTTTTGGTATTTTTGCTGGGGGTACGAGCCTTAGGGTACATAGGGTTGCTGGGTCTGTAAGCTTTCTCATACTATTGAGTAGTACGGCAAGCGCGTTGGAACCCCTTGCAAAATGCGATAAGTGCTTTTTTTGACATGGTGATGGCTTTCTGTTGTATTTGTTGAAATGAAGGTGGCTGGCAACTTTATTTCCTTGTTTATATGTATACCTTAAATTTTTTAAAGCTTTAAGCTTTATTTTTTTTTTTTAATTATTTTGAATATATTATTGTTATAACTTTTATATTGTATGGTTTTTATTCTTTTAATAGTATTTTCTTTAAAAACAAGAATTTAAGTAATAAAACAAAGCAGTAGTTCTTTTTTCTTTAATAACTTTTAAATGTTTAACGTTTATAAATTTTTTTTTTTAAATTAAAAAGATTTAACTTGTTTATTATTTTAAGTTTTAATCTTTTTGTTTTTTATTTATAATTATTTAAGCATAATTAAAAGTTATAAGGCTAAAAAAGCTTAGCTTTGTTATTTGCCCCCGAACTATTATACTTATTAAGCTATAATTCCCAAGCTATTTTTATTGTTTGTTGCGCAGCTTTATGCTTGTTTATATGCACTTACCTATTTTTATTGCTATAGATTGCTTGTTTTAAAGTTTGCCTAAGTCCAACCGCAACTTAAAAGTCCTCTTATTGTTCTGTATGTATAGCTAATTTTTGTTTAGAGGGCCGGTAAGGTGGCGTGGCAGGTAGCCGTAGTTCTGCTTACCTCTGCTTTACCCCGATCAGCTTGTGACGAAGAGAGGCTATGCTATGGTACTAGGATGAGTGATAATGGTAAAACAGTCCGACTAGATTTTTGTTTAGAAGCCGAGCTGCGTGAAGCTTACGCTCCCAATCTGCTAAACCTACGTTCCAGGTTTGCTGGCGGATTAACATATCTTTCTTAAGGCGTTCTTTGGATTCTGTATCTAATTTGTTATAGCTGAAAGTGCTAAAAATGTTCCCCGGGAAATAAGGGTAAGTGTAAAGGTCTGGGAGTATATCAGCATAAGAAAAGATCGGTTTGATGCTAGTTGATTGTTAATTAATAAGCTTAGTAATTTGCGACGGATTTTTATGATTTACAAAGATATTTTTTATATGTAAGTCAGGGTGTAATAGCATTGGTGCATATAGGTTTCGGATTCGAGAATCTTGTGCGAGAACGTCCAGAGTGCTCTTAGCTTTGTTTAGCAGATCTAAGTGATTTTTTACTGTGCTATAATAGGAGGGATACTGAGGTAGCGTTTTTGCTGGTATGCGAGATAGCCTAACATTAAGTAGCGCTTGTTTATACTGATTAAATGAGATCCCTAGTTAGAATATTAGTATTTGTAAAAGGTTTAGTATTGAAATATAGTTGTTTTACGTATATGGACCGCAATTCGGAGGCTTTTTTCCATAAAATCGCTAATTTTCTGGGCTATAAGGCTAGTATTGAAGATTGCAACTTGGGCTAATATGGAATTTGTTGGTTAATCGAATAGAGGAGGCGGTATTAATAGGACTATTGCTGAAGAATATGCTGCTATATGTGGGAAACTTGATATTGTTCATTTGTTTAATAAGCTTAATAAGACTTTTTATATAAAGCGCATGTTGATGCGGAGTTATATCTGGCTAAACATAGCATAGCTATATACCTAGTATGTGGTTTATAATAATATACTCTGTTTTTACTGTATTATTCGGGTTATTGCTTTAGTCCAGAACGTTAGGAACAGGAATTAACGTATTCTTTTTAACTATAATAAATAGTTAGCATATAAAAAACATTATTAAATAAATATTATTAAGGATAAAAACTTACGATATTTAATAGTTGCAACTTTTGAGTTAGTTGTTAAGCGAGTTGGCCCAGCAACTAGAAAAGGAATACGGGCGATAACTTTGGAATTATTATTTAAATGTATTAGGAAAGCACGATTGAAATTGCTTTTAACTTTATTGCATTGTATAATCTTTTGGGCTTTGGGGCTAGATTGAATAGCTTTTTTGTAAAGCTTTGGAAAGTTGAACATAATATATTGTGCTTGCTGCTGCTCAGTATTATTGTGCATTTAATACCCACTAGTATAGTGATATGGGTTGAAGTTGTTGGGAGCAGGTTGCGAGAAGCTGCTAAAAGTTGACTTTTTGAAAGAAAACATAAGGCTCGGGCTATTAAGCATATAAGAGGCAGCGAGCGCTCTAGGTCGGCGTATTAAGTTGGCTAGCATTGTGCTTTTTACGCACAATTTTAATGCTGGTGTTGGCGTATAGTGTGGTAAAGCCTATATTATTTGTTGGTTAAGCTAACTAGCTTGTTCGGTTCTTGATTACGGCTAGTGAAAAGCAAAAAACGAACTGATAGTAAAACGTACAATCTATATATATCGAATACAGGACAAAGGAATTTACTACATAAGCAGAAATATTTATTATATGGGTAAAAGCATTTACTACATGGGCAAAAGCATTCACTTCAAGTTATGTGTAGTTATGGTATAGTGGCTGGTGGCATGGCTGTTCGCTAGTTATGTGACCTGGCGTTTTGCCTATGGCTACCGCTTAGCCTACACTTAAGATTTTAAGGACTTTAGATCTAGCACTTAAAGGTAAAGTTATTGTTTTAATAGGTTGCTGTTATAAGGTTTTTAATATGAGTGGCAAAGTATAAGTAGATCTTGAATACTTGTTAACGCACAAGAAACCCTAACTATTACTTTTAATAGCTAGTTTCCTATATATAAATACCCCTTTTTCCCCCGTACTTTAAGGGCGGAGGTATGTGGCCATGGGTAGCCATAGTCATGGCAGTTGCTGTTATATTAAATCTGACGCTCAAGGGTAGGTCTGGCACGTAAGGGTAGGTCTGGCACGTAAGGGTAAGTCTGGCACGTAAGGGTAGGTCTGGCACGTAAGGGTAGGTCTGGCACGTAAGGGTAAGTCTAGCACATAGGGGTCGGCGTTATAAATCCTGGGCTTCAACAGAACTTGGCTAAAATGTCGCTCCGTGAGTTGTTTCTGAAAAAGTACCATACAAATCTTTTTTCGGGAACTGACAAGGTGGAAGGGAAACCTCTACCCCGTGTTTTAGACCCAACTGGGGTTGGTGGGTATATGAAAAGGGCCTTTCGAGACTGCGCAATATGAGTGGCCCTGTTTAGTGGATTTGTAGGGCATATAGGCCACTATGCGTATGTTTTCTAGCGGTGTTAGTGAATTGACCTATGTGCTAAGTCCACTGGGCCCTTGGGTGATACCGAGGTTTTAATTAAGGGTAGGGGGCAAACGCAACTGAGATAGCATGATGGATTATTAAGTGCGGCGGCTTTAGCGGTAGGTAAAAACTGCTAAAGCGGCAAGATAATCTACTGGAGAAATAAGAGGGACCGCTAAAGAGACGAGATTAGCCACTGGAAGGACAAGAAAGACTACTAGGGAGACTGGCGAGGCCACTGGAGAGACGAGAGAGGCTACTGGAGAGACGAGAGAGGCCATTGGGGAGACGAGAGAGGCTATTGAAAAAGACAAAATTGGGTACTAAGGAAATAAAACTACTACTGAAAAGATTAGGTCGAGGGGCAACTGAAACTAGCGAGATTAACTGCAGTTAATTAAACTTTAGTTTTGAATGTTGGTGTAGGATGTTACTTGTTTTCCCACTGGGCTCCTAAAGGGTGCTGTAAATATAAGAAGCTCTATGCCTTGTGTTGTTATAGGTGTCTGTATTTAAGATATGATGCTATTTTGTGTTTTGTAGGTAAAACGCTTTTATTAATCAATAGTAATAGTGAAGTTCATAATATAATAATATAATATAAGAATGGAAGTCGGGATACAGCTGTGAGCTTAATCTAGCCCTGCTAACTAATGTTTTACAACAGAGCATAAAAGATAAATGGGATTTTTTCGGAGACGACTTATGGAGCTACATTTTGGCCAAGTTTTATTGAGCTTTTACCCTTGCGTATTAAACCTACTTTTGGGTGTTAAACCTACCCTTGGGTGCTAGACCTGCTTTATTAAACAGTCCAGGATAGCGATAGTGAGGGATTGTAGGTCAGGTGACTAGTATAGGAGGTGATTGGTATGGGAGGTGACTAGGAGCCGGAGAAAGAGGAGAAAAAAACAAGTAAGGCAAGCTAGGGAGTTATATTTAGCATAGGTATAATTAGGTGCGATTTGGGGGAAGCTGAGGCAGCACTTAAAGGGATGCAGTCTGAATGTTATTTTTGGGAGTATATAAAGCTATAGGTGGCGCGCTGTGTTAGGGATAGATTGTAAGTAAGTGAGAATGTTATAGTTATGTGATTTAAAGCAATTTAAAAGTGTTTTTTTTTTTTTAGAGGGGAAGAGGGGTTTTGTTTATAGCTTTAGTATGCTATACTTAGCCATTATATACTACAAGCCTACTACAAAACTTACCAGCAATTTATTAGGAGCTTATTTGCAAGACTTCCTTGCTTTATTGTGTTATTTGTTAATATTGTTATTGGTTAACTGAGAGCTACGGGAAGCTGTGCCCCCGGCTAACTAGGTAGCCAACCTGCGTATGCATATATACTCCTGCTTTTTATCCATTTCTTCTGCCTGGCAATCAATCTTTTATAAACAAACCATAGCGAAATTCCTTTTAACCTTTTATTCGACCCCCTATACTCTGCTATTTTATATGGAGCTTGAAAAGAATATGCGGATAGGCCTTATAAAGAGACTAGAGAACACAACAGTGATTTTTTATGGGGGCTACTCCGTCCTCTGCAAAATTAAAGACCGCCTAGGCGTGGTGCTTAAGGTACCGTTACTATTTGAGGAGTATGGGGAAGCTATCGAGATTGAAAAGCGCGCGTATTGCCGCCTCGGAAAGCATCCAAACCTAGCTAATGTGATAGGAATGGACGAATGGGGGATTTATTTTGAACGAGCAGAGCCTGGATGTTTCCGATTATACTATGAAGAGGGAGGCGACGCTACGCTTGAAGAAAAGATTAAGTGGTGTTAAGACCTTGCCTGAGTTCTTTATTATGTTTATTAGCATAATATTTGCTACGCCGATTTTTCTGGAAAGAATCTACTATTTGATTTAGCGCGTAATATCCTTTTTTGCGATTTTGGTGGCTGCTTTATTGACGATAATAAGTCGCCTGTTATTGCTGAGATAGGTTTTTGGCATTCCGAAGAGCAAGAATACTGCCTACTAACTATTCGCGCTGAAATTTACTCCCTCGGATCTGCTATTTACGAAATTGTAACGGGCAGGCCACNTTTTTTAAGAGAGACTAAGGAAGCGAACGTCTGGGATCCTAACATTAATGTAGCGGTATTGCGAGATTTACAGACAAGCTGAGCAGGAGCGCGAGGTCAAAAGACTTATAGAGGAGGGAAAGTATTTTAATGTGAGCAAACTTCTGCTTGGAGACGTGATTGCCAAGTGTTGGAAACGTGACGGTTTCTACGGTTCGGCAGCTGATGTAGCTGAAGATATAACCTGTTTTGGGATGGTTATGTTTTGAATGTCACGGGCGGGCTGCTTAGGTGAGGCAGGGCTCACAATTGGGGTACCATTCGTATATTGATTGTAGGGTGAAGAAGGGAAAGAGGAGAATAACCAAGGTGAACTATTTAAGGCTAAAGATATGGGCATTCGGTGGGTGAGTCTCCCATTCACCAAGGTCTCCTATTCACTAGGGGCCCAGGGTGGTTGCAGGCCACCAGACCACCTAGCCGTGGCTTATACTATAAGAATTTCATAGCTAAGCAACTCTTTTAGACGCATTTGCTACAACGCATTCGCTACAATTCGCCCCCTTTTCGGTAAGCATGAATTTCATCGGAGGAAGCAGTTTAGCCTTATCACATATGCCACTTGGGGGAGCTTTGCTGCACCGGTTTTGCTGAACTGTGGTTATCTTGACGTGTGGAGGTACTTTCTTACAATGCTCCGGCTTGATATCTTGCATGTAATATGTATACACACAATTGGAATTGGAATTGGGCTATTGTTGATTAGATTTTATATTTTTATTATTTGGGAAAACTAGCCATTTATTTTACTTACTATGGTTTTTTATATCAATGGGGTCCATGTTTATAAGGTTTGCAAGATTTGAATAAAATTTAGTTAACTATAAGTAACTATTAGTTTTTAATAATCTTTTAAGCAAGCTGTAGCTTTTTAGAGTTAAGGGCATTACCTTGATTTTCAAAACTAAGCTGCTAAGCAATACTGAAATCGTTAGATTACGAATATAAGAAAACTATTATATGTTGATGTTGGTAAGAAGTACTTATATACTTTTGCTAAGGGAGTGGACTATGCGATTTGCAAGGGTGTGAAAAGGTGCTTAGCTACTCCGGGGCAATAAGAGAAGCGCCCTTGCCCTTGTTAACTGACCAACTAAACTAATCGATTAATATAGCAGTAGCGTAAGGCAGTAGCGCAAAGTATATTGCGTAAGGTATGTTGTGTAAGGTATGTTGCGTAAGGTATGTTTTATAAGGTATATTGTGTAAGGCATATTATGTAATGTATGTTGTATAAAGTACATTATGTAAGATATATTGTATGAAGTATATTATATAAAGTATATTGTGTAAGGTATATTGCGTAAGGTATGTTGCGTAAGGTATGTTGTGTAAGGCATATTATTGTGTAAGATATATTGTATGCGGTATATTATATGAGGCATATTGCGTAAGGTGTTACGGGCGGACTGCTTAGGTGAGGCGAAGCTCATAGTTGGGTTACTTTTTGTATATTAATTGTAGGATAGAGAGGAAAGGAAGGGTAACTAAGGTAGAACTATTTAGGTCCAAAGATATGGGCATTCGGTGGGTAGGTCTCCCATTCGCTAGGGTTAATGGGGTGCAGGTGGTAGTAAGCCACTAGGCCACCCACCAGACTACCCAGCCGTGACTTAAGGTATGTTGTGTAAGGCATATTATTGCGCAAGATATATTGTATGAGGTATATTGTGTAAGGTATATTGCGTAAGGTATGCTGTATAAGGTATATTGCAAGGTTTATTGATATACCGATAAAACTTTGAATGTAACTAAGGGGCTATTTGGTAAACTATTCATATGTTATTTTTGATAACGTTGGAGACGGCGTTTTAAACGCCATTTTAGATGGTCTTTTAGATAGTTTTTTTTACCAATTAACTATTTTACGTTCTTTAAAAGTTTTTAGTCCTGGTTTACCACTATTTAAGCAGAACGGATTAAGTACCTAAGGTTGTAATTAATAGCTAGGGCAAGTGTTATTAGTAGTGTAACCTTTGCTTACTTAGCTAACATGAAATATACCACAAGTTTTGCAAATTTAAAAACATTTGATTTTAAGACGATAAGTGCCCTTAGGCAGCAATACCGGGAATTAACGGTCTAAACAAGCTTTGAAAAACGAGCTTATGAAAATGCTTTATAGATAGCGAGCCTTTTGCGAATATAGTAATAGCGCTCTATATTATTAAATTTAATAGTTTGGGGTAATCGGCGCATTGTATTTACTATTTTTAAGCGCTGTAGTGTTAAACTGTAATAATACAATACAAGAATGGAAGTTGGGATACAGCCGTGAGCTTAATTTAGCCCTGCTGATTAATGTTCTATAATAGAGTATAAAAGATAACCGAGGTTTGAGAAATTATGTTGTTTATGGCTGCACGCGCCTGCCGGTGCTTTTCTTGAATTCGGATCAAGCCCTTGATATTGTCCTTGGCGGTTACTGATGTGTGGCTTTTTGTTAGCTTTTGTATAGCAAGGCTTTGAAATATCCATGCAACGTGATGGTTTATTTTTTCGTATTGTGTTATAAAAGAGATCTGAGTTGCTTCTAGCTTGTTAAGATAGGCTTCTAGTTCGATAACAGAGGCCAACGTAGTAGGAGGGCTTTGCAAATGTAGCTATGCCGGGGCTTTTTTTTTTATAGCAAGAAACGCTTCGTTGATCGAGCAGTTGTTATACCTCTTACTAGGGGGCCCTGTTGAGAGTTGACTGTTGCTTGGCATAGGGGGTGTATGTTGTGCATACTGCAGAGAGGGTTTTTGGTTAGAGCTGGGACCGAATACCCCAGATGAGTGGCGAGTGGTGGGGGGGCTATGCTGAGAGGCATGTTGAGACAGCTGATGATTATGCCGAAGGGTATGCTGCTGGTTGGTTTGCTTAGACGGTGCTGGAAAGCAGCACTTTTTATTACATGGAGCAGCAATTATATGCTCTGTGTTAGGGATGACGGTGTTACTTGGGGCTGGGTACTTTGCGTGGCGTGTCTTGTTATTGGGCTTAAAAGGAGATTGCGTGTTAAGACTAGGTTGAAGATCTGGGTTTTGCTGAGAAGACAACTGCGGGTTCGGA
>JAPUUL010000369.1:0-19952 GCA_029590625.1 Lasiodiplodia mahajangana
GCGCACTAGTGTCTTCTGCCGCGTTTAAATACGCCTGTAGTGCATACGAATCCGGCTTGTTGATTTTGACAGGCTGAGGAGGTTGCTGTGCCGATTCGTGTGATGCGTGACGACTATGGGTTCGAGGAAGGTAAGCTGGATGTGCGGGTAGGATGCCCTGAGAACCGGACCTCAGATGGTTCGGGTTGGCGGCGTAATGTGCCCGGCTCGCCTGCATCTCCTTTTCAAGCATATTGTAGTACTCGGCATTGTTCGTGTAATTCCTCTGAGCCCGAAGCTCGTAGTCGCTTGTCTGCGATGGCGCCCTCTTCTCCGAATATCCGGCAAATGGGGTGATGGATCTGTTGCCGGCTCGGGAGTCGCTGTGGTGACTAGGCAGTGCTCCGAAGGTACGCTTCTGGCGGCGGTGGTAAATCCAGAACAGTGCTATGCCGCCAATCAATAGCAGCGCGCCGCCGATTGCGATGCCGACGATTGCCCCGGTCGAAGTGATGCCGAACCCGGTGTCTTTGCCGTTGGACGAAAGTTCAGTGTTGGGAGGAGTAGTGATATTGATTAAAGAACTCGCAAAGACGGAGTCGCTGAGTCCGATCAGCGAGCCCGCTGCTGGTTCTTGATCACATCCTGCCTTCAACGCTGTCATAACTGCGAAGAAAAGTTAGTGATGTTAACCCTCGTCCAAGGAAATATGTTCATACAATTTGCCATATACCCCTGGTTCGAGCTTGATTCAAAGCATTTGATACAATCATCAATATGATGTGCCGTTGTGAAATTGCCATCCGCCGTGCAATACTCCAACTGGTCCCTACCGGGCTCCAAGCTACCGGCTTCGAGTGCTGTCTTTAGAGGCTGGCATGCCCAATTGATGGTACAAGGGGACGAGACCTCTTGAGAAGCTTTGGGGAAGCTGAAAAGGCAAACATCTAGCGAGTAGCGGATATTATCTGCCAGGATGGTCAGCGAGACTGTAGTAACTAAGTATGTTGAGATGATTGATCATACAGAGGAACCATGAAACGTCACTCTCGGAATCGCTCGTTGCATTGCTCTTCTGGAGACAATCGATGCAATTCTTGAACTTGATGCCGGTTGCCGAGTTATCATAGCTATCATCGGTACACGTAATGTCGGCCGGTGTCGTGTTCGAGGAGGCCGCATTTAGCGGATCACTCTCCGGATTGTCCAAGCAAAACGCAGCACATGTTGACCCAGGCGTGACCTGTAGTGCATTCCCATATGGCACGAGGAAGATCGATGACAGTACCAGGATCACGAACGGCGTCATACTGCCGGAGGACGCAGGGGAGGATTGGAATGAGGTTGAGAAAAAAAAGGGAACAACAGGACTAGCTACCTCCCTAGCATGATAGACCACAAATGCTGATCAATTCAACCTCGTTCCTATGTGTATGTATGGGTTTGATCTTCAGGACCATTACAAACATAAAGTCAATGAGAGTGCGAGACTAGTAGCTGGATGCATGAGGACCTAAGACGTCTATATTTCAATCCTGCAGTTGACATCAAGTCAAGGCACACCCTTACTTTACCTCCAAGAACCACGACTAGCTGCAGCAGAGAGGCACTTGCCTAATCTGCAAAAGAGATCTCGTCCCCATGGAAGAGCCCCATGACAGGCTGGAACTCTTCGCAGGCTTGCAGGGCGTCTGTGGATATTGGTTTCTGTTAATAGACAGACAAGCAACCCGGCACTCAACCGAGCGAGCGCATGTCTCTGTCTGGCGTAGACCATTGCAGCCAATCAAGGTGCTACAAGGCCAAGAGTCGCGTCCACACGACGCTGGGGAGCTGCCCTTTGACGCCCGACGGGCAGATTGCGGGAAGTGCTAGCCATGTTTACATGGCGTTTGGTTGGTGGGTTTAGGGAGGGTTCAGCGCTTGGCTTGCATGGGGGATATGGAGCTAGCAAAAGATCTTTCCACGGTCCAGGATAGCCCATCCCCGAATCGCTTGCGAGTTCGTCCTTGTGGGCCATTAGTAGGCGCCGGCCATCTTATGTGGCCGTTTTATTCCCCATAAACGACGCGCCAGGCCAATGGGAGGGCATGCACCTTTGCAGATCAAAGACCTTGCGCGTGTGTTGTAAGCACTACTGCTGAACACCACCAACGAAAGACACGATAGACGGAGCCTCAAATGACAGGTCTTGCGCAGGGAGAGTGCGGAGGTGGCAGTGATTACTTTATAGCGCCCCTCAAGTCTAGACATACATATATACACATCACCCGCTTCTTCTTCAGACGTCAGATAAGCTTCTGGAGGCACATAAGATCGCATGTGTAGGTTTGTGTTTTCATCGTTCGACGTATCGAGAGCAAAGTACACTTGAGCTGCCTAGCTGGATCTTGGCTATCTAGGCAAAACACGCGGACAATATGAATAAGCGCAGACCGCTTATTTTCTTACCCTGGAACGTGGAGTATATTGACTAGTGCAGACGGTTGCCGCGCTGGCGGCAATTGAGTGGTTGGGCAGGGGGACGACAAGCGACCAACCCACTCACAGCTGCGTGATAGTGTGATTCGCAATTGCATCGTGCATATCGAGAGAAATAATGGCGTGTTTTTCCACTTCGATCTGTCATATTTGCATCTATGAGTCCGAGTCTGATTCATAATACCGGTGATCACGGACTTGATTGCCGCGTTGCGAACCAACCTCCCCGATTATGTAGGTAGTCCGACGGTATCTTTAGAAATTCGCCGCAGGTGATAATCGATACCGCGGCTATTCGTTTACATAGAGCTCTCTACGCGTGCGTATGTAGATCATTAAAATGAATCGATACCCCAGCCTACTTTATTAACAGACAGGAATTCATATTTATTCGGACGACAACTTCTCAAGCTTGTCTAGCACATATTCAATAGGAATCAGCTTCAATATAATATTCTTCCTAGTATCGTTAAAGTTGTTCCGTGTTAGCCCTCATATTATCCCCCAGTTGGTTAGGTGGGATAAGTCGTGTAAATAAGTACCTGCACACATAGACTAGTCATAAGCAGGCACTTCATAGGAGTTTCTGTTTGACGATCTTATAAAGAATGCAATTTTCGCTTGAAGATCTCATGACAAGAAGAACTGAAGACCAGGAGACCTAGATAATAGGTAGCTGACCTGAGTGCCTATAACATAGGGCCGGTAGAAAGGCGGGGTATAGAAAAATTCCGAAGAAACGAACGAAGGTCTTAGCGCCGTAGATGTCAGCCTCATGTGGCTGACCTATGGACACCGCCTCAACAGTCTTGCTTTATGCCTACCTAGTTTCTTTATATAACTACGTTGTGCGGCCTATCGTGATGTTCCTAGGCAAATTTATGAAAAGTCGAAATGGTAAATTAAGCAAATGAGAATTTCACACTTGACCGTCTCGAAAGAGGCTAGAAGCGATTGTGTGATATCCATTGAGGAACATCCGACTGGAGCAGCTCGAAACAGCGTAATACCTGACTGACTCAACATTATTGAACCATTAGGCATGTAACATTCTAGTCCTATCGATTCACTCTATGGCTGTAAAGATCCATGCTCACAACCTCTAATTTACTGCCACGTCAAGTAAAAAGTGTGTGGTGGGTGGAGTTAGTCAACAGGAGTAATGCCAACTAGATACCCTCATACGATGCAAGACACACCTAGTAAGTACCTTGATTGTAATGTTAACGAGCCAGGAACAGGCTCTTGCTATAATAAGTTAATTAAGTATTCTGGCTACCTCCGGGAATAGCTGTAATTAGTGGACCATAACGAAGCAACTCAAACGGAATAATCGGGTGCATCTTTCCCTCGTCGAAAGTATTCGACTCGAGGAGTACTTTCTCAATATTCAATGTTTCGCGTATGTCTAATGGCCAGGTAGAATAAAAAATTAGACATTATAGTAGTAAAGTGAATGCGGTTTTAAAAGTTCGACAATATCTCTACTGGAGCCATTACTAGCAGCAAAACGTCATGAGTCAGATTATAAACGAATTTGGCACATAAAACTGCAATGGTAGTATTGTGTAGGCATCCTCATTTATTGAGTACTCATAATGTAGCAGTACAAGAACCTAAAGGTGCTGCTAGTTTAGAAGGATGAGGATGGTTGTGCGCTAGGAGCCAACAAGCATTTATCGTACATGACCTACAACGGCGCTTTATCCAAAAACGCTCATCGTAGCAGAAACATGCGTTATTCCCCTCGATTGCTATCCATAACGTTTCCCCCTATGTTCTCCCGGGTGGGCTGTCGCTGCCCAAAAGCCTCTGGTAAAAATAAGGCTGCTATGGCTTCTTCCGTCTCCCACGCTTGACAACATGTGATTCATCAATGGATTGACTGGTAGCCGAACGTAATTAGAAAAAGTACTCGTTACGTAAATCGTGATTTGTGCTATATTCGTTTACGTATATCAATCAATGACCTGCTTCTGCCACTTGCGTTTAAGTAATGCAGCTTGTCAGCGGACAAAGATGCTATGCTACATACCTATCCAAAGTAGAATGTCATTACGCCGAGATACCGGACCACCTGCAGCTGCGTATCTGCATGCTCCATTAATTAAAGCCACACCTTAGCAGAAGCACCTCGGTTGCTGTATTCAGAATCGAGATCACACCTAGGTAATCCAAGTGGGCTCCGCGCGGTTGCAGCCTCTTCTCAAGGCTCTCCCACACCTATAATAGCTTCCCAACTGGGCATAATACCTAGTCACCTATGAATAACACGGCATACAGCTAGGAGGATATGAATATGATGGGTACTGGCTGACGCTGGTATTGACCACCGTGTACATTGTGACTAAAGACTAGCCCCTTTTCTAATTACTATGCTGAATAGAAATACTTCGACCATGTATAATACAATATTCGCCGCCTAGAGCTACAACTCATACGTGTAATTCACGGCCTGAGCCCCTCTCTCTCATGCTAAGATATCTTGGGGATATAAGGTCCTATCATAGGAAGGTGACACACACACTCTCTCTTCAACAGGGTGTATTTTGCGAAGAGCATTTCTGCTTGCCATATATCTTAGTATATATGTCCATAACCGCTGTGGGAGCTTATGAATACGCTTCTCCTCATCTACGAGAATATGACGGCCGTCTGTGTAGCACCAACCACCGTAGTAGACTCAGCCTCTCCTTTGTCTATTCAGACCCATGTAATCTTCTCTCTTTTTCCGGGAATAGGCGACATACTCTGGCTAGATCATTGGCCGCATCCTAATGCGCGCTCATGACTTACTAACGCCAAAAAGTCGAGTAAAGAGCTTAGTGGTGCGGCGTTTTACGAAGATTCGGGAGGTCACGCTGCTTTAGGTATAATGTCGATCTCCAAATCAATGATCTCCTTCAACCAGCGTTTATGTGCTATCATGTGTTCTCACCGTATTGGCAAGCACCGAATAGTCTGGCCGGCAATTGGCTGGTTACCTTCCGGCCATCACCATAGCGATCTATCTACGAATCAGATGCAACTAGGAAAGTCTTAGACGAAGATGAAGACGAACCATTGGCTGTTGTGAAAAGGAAATAGGCGGCGACTAGGTATCGCAATTGGCTTGCCAGCGAATTGACGAAGGCTTCCTGCAAGCCACATACAACGCATAAAAACAACAGACCTGGAGGGATTCCTGAGGCCAATATGCCCGCACTGTATGTTGGTAACATGCAACCCCCTGCCTAAGAGGCTGAAAAAGGCTTGACAACCTCTAGATAGACTAGCACTCTCTACTTTCACCCTCCGTTACGGGAATTGAATGGAAATCTATCCAGGGGAAATCCTAGCAAACCCAAGTGAATTTCGTTAAAGACTACCTATTACCATAGACCGGGGAATACCCAAATAGCTGAGACCTAAGAGAGTTTGTTATGCCAACTTTGGGGCGGGGGCGGGCCGAGCTAGGCTTGCCGCCGTTAAATGTTGCCGCATAATGGCTTGATGGATATGGCTTACCTACATGCCAATATTGAGAGCCTGCCTAAGTACAGCATACGTGTAACGACAGAATCTCCATATGCGTACATATGAGGCTTACGGGGAGAGCATCCGAGAGAAGGATTCTGTTGAGTACAGAACAGGACAAAACCGGAGTCCTACATAGGCCCTCGACTCCTTCGACCGCCTGCACCTATGACGTTGGTGGTGGAATAATTGTATGAGTATCGTGCCTAATGCGTTCGCAGGTACTTACCAGAGCCTGTTGTTTTTCTCGCATGCTACTAAAATAGAGTTATCGTATCGCTATTTGGATTTCGTTCTCGGACAGTGCTAAGGAAACCGTGTTCTCGATAGTAACTTGTCTAAATATCTAGACACCGCTATTTTCATCGCTATGTCTCTAAATGTCGCGACCTCAACATCTGTCTAACACCGAGACACCGAGCTAGTGAAGCGACGATGTCTCGAGCTTGGCGTGGGCTCGTTCGATCGGATTTACCTAGGCAAGCTCTGATTGGTTTTATCTCCACCGGTCGTTTGACTTGGCGCGCTAAGAGAGCTGCAAGAAGCAAGTAACATAGCCATTACCTGGAGGCCGGGCTGCTCACTTTAGCATCATCAAGATGCGAACACACGTATACTGTAAATTGATGGAGTGATTGTCTTTAGGTGAAATCGTACTCATTTCAATAGCAATGCCGAATACTTGTATGAGCTAGGGGTAAGTCTTAGTAACCTAATCAACTGTCCCTTGTCATATTGATAGATCTCAGCGCAAAGAGATGCCTACACCGGTCAGCAGGAAGCAAATGAGGACTGGGAGCGGTGATCTGCGATCTGCGAGACTAACGAGACTAATGGTCAAGAGGGCTTCTGCTGCGTTTTCTTTTTCCCGTCTTCTCTTTCCTCGGGCCNGGGGGGAGAAGGGAGCGGGCGTAAGTACAATGACATTGTTGGCTTTAACGCAGGTATAGCACCTAGGTCAGCTAGCCAGCTCAGACACTAGCGAGGCTGTTCCAGACTGTCGGATTGGACTTCAGGGTATCCCGTCTCCATCGCAACCAATTGAAACATAGTCGCACGCACCCCTCCAGCGGCGCTTAATCCCGCCGTGTAGTTGGCTCACCCTGGGGGGAAGGAATAAGCAGGCATGCTTTGTAGACGGACTCAATGAATGGCGATTGTCTTCCTCAAAGTAACCCACAAGCACAAGCATAAGCCCCTATTCTTTTAGGTAGGTGATGGAAATATCATCGCAGCCACCATCGCGCCACTTGGGGATATGGGACCAATCCCAGTGGTGCTCCCCTCCTTCGGGTCCGATCGTTGTAGAGCATCAACCCAACGGCGGTTGCGGCTGGGTAAATGTCTCATAGCTAATTCTTTAATTCTCCGTACTATTCTCGTGCTCAGCGTTGCGCGAGCGAGAGAGAGAGTGAGAGGGAGAGGGAGGGAAAAGGTAGCATTATCGGGCTTGATGCGCAACTACATTGGTTACGTCAGTAGACAGGTAGGGGCTGGTTCTCTAAATAGGTATGTCGAGACTTAGGTGTCTACATGGGGGGCCATGCCTGGGGCATACCTACCTTGTAATAATTAGACACCTTAGGTGGCAGAGATTGGAGAGGGGTAAAAGCGCCCTCCTAAACGTGTACATCCCAGTACATGACTCGCAGGCGCCAACATACATATCCGTGCAGTAGATCGTAGGTAGTGCTTGACCTTGAATGGCATGCTGAGAAGTACTTGGTGGGTCGCACTACCTGGGATGTCTTGGTGTCTTAACACCCAATCTGACCCATGGCTTATCTTCCTAGTAGTATGATCAGGATCTGAGCCTATAAACTGGAAGCCATGAGTGAGGTGACCTCAAACGGCCGGCAACCTACACCAGCAAAGCAGCCAGGGCTCTCGTCTGCGCATAGGGAGTGTATACTGTATACCGTAGACCTGGTAGGAACGGCCTGTAGGCTGCGAAGGACGGACGCTTGTACCCATCCGCGCAACTTGGCATATAGCCTAGCATAGCCGCACCCCCCACGAGACGAGGAGCTGGGTCCTGGGCTCCCGATCAGTATAACAGCCAGCTAATCCCCCTGCTCCCCGGATTCTTGGAATCGTTTCCACATTTGGATTCTCTGGTTTCCAGACACGCCGCTGCGTGGTGTTTCTCTTTTGTCTTCCCCGTTTTTTGGAGCTGGGTGATTGACTTGGGGGTTGTATTCGTGGTTGATCCAAGCTTGAGAGGTAGGCGGCAAGATGAGGGTAGGCTGCCTACAGTTCGCCCCTCAGGTGGGCGATGTCGACAACAACCTCAACCGCGCCGACGCCGTGCTAAGTAAAGCGAACCCGGAGAATCTGGATCTCCTTGTTTTGCCTGAACTTGCTTTCACAGGTATGATTGATACCCTCCCCTAGCGGCGTGTTGTCGTCGTTCGACTATCATAGACTGATCGGCTGACTGGCCTCAGGGTACAACTTCAAGTCGCTTCGAGAGATCAGTCCCTTTTTAGAGCCCAAAGGTTCTGGGATTAGCGCCCTTTGGGCCAGAACCGTTGCACTCAAACTCAACTGTTTAGTGACAGTCGGCTACCCAGAGAAGGTGGATATTAAGCCAAAATGGCCTACCTCGCCTGAGTATTACAACTCCGTTATCGTCGTCAACAGCGACGGCGAAACTATCGCAAATTACAGGAAGACGTTCCTATATTACACCGATGAGACTTGGGCTCTGGAAGGTCAAGAGGGCTTCTATGGTGGCTTCATCCCTGGGCTTGGTAATACTTCGATGGGTATTTGTAAGTCCTCCTTTTCAATCTATGATATCTTGTTAGGCTCTAACCAAGAGATTTAGGCATGGATCTCAAGTTCGGATTCCCTCACAATCGATGGTGAACTGGATACTAACTGATAATAGTCCGCGCAAGTTTGAGGCGCCATGGCATGCGTTCGAATTCGCCTTCCACTGCCTAGACGTCGAAGCGAATGTTATTATCATGACAATGGCCTGGAATACCCGCGAGGATGCACGCATGTTCAGCCGCATGCCAAATGAACCAGACATGGACACTTTAACATATTGGATTAGTCGATTGGAACCGCTCATTCGTTCAGAAAACCAGGAAGAAATCATCATCATCTTCTGTAATCGCTGTGGTATAGAGGATGACGCCGTCTATGCTGGAACGAGCGCAGTCATCGGCGTAAAAGATGGTGAAGTCAATGTATATGGGATACTCGGCCGTGGTGAGAAAGATCTTCTCGTGGTGGATACGGAGAAACCCCCATGCGCGAAACTAGTGTATCGTCCGGATGATCAAGCCTCACCAGTGGCGTCTGCCCATGACTCCGTCCACAGCTTCCAAGAAATAGGACAGATGAAGCCCGAGAAAGCTACCACCGCGACTCCATCAGAGTCTAAGCCATCGCCAAAGAGTAATCCAAAGGGGGCAACTAAGCCGAACGCTGCCCAATATCAGGCGCTGCTTGAAGAAGCGAGGCTTATTAGCCAGCCTCATTCCCCCGTCAGCCAGGAATCCCGCTCAAGCTCAAGCCGCCATTCGGAATCCAGCAAGAAATCACACTCGAGAAACCTGTCGCGCTCCAGCCAGAAGTCACAGTCGAGCCAGAAATCTCGTTCAACTAAGGAAACACCTGCTTCCAGTAAGACAAAAGACCTCAACACCCCCCGAGGTTTGACTAGAGCCGGGAGTGACCGAAGCCTTGGCGCCGTGAATGGTTCAGTCTCGTCTAGAGCTTCTTCCACTTCCAGAAGGCCGAAGAGTTCTAATCGTTTGGGAACCTCAAGGGATGCGGTAGTTCCTCAGACCCGCAGTCACCAAGGTGAGCCTGCAAGAGGGGAGAAAGTGCGGGCGCCCCCAATTCAGATACCACAAGTTCCTATTGAAGCGGATACAATTCCCACTCCAACCGGACCAAGTCCAACACCGTTAGCAGTCCGACCCAAGTTGGCAATCCCAGAGGACGCACATAAGCGGCCTACTAAGGTCCATATCCCTACTCCATATCCATCAGCCGAACCTGCCTCTCATACTTCCAGAGTACATAATAGACAGGATCCGATGCGACAGCGGAATGAAATATCCACTCCAGTTACGGCTTTCGATGACATGACACCTCATTCTCCCAATAGGTTTTTCTGGATTCCTTCTGACACGCTGCTGAGGACCCCTATCGAGCCACGAGCATGGACGCCTGCACGGGCCGACTCACCTACCCTCAGCACAAACATATCTGCAACTTCGCAAGCGTATGCGAAAATCGCTGGCAGAGTGGAAACTCAGCAAATAGGACCACAAGAAATACGCCAAGAATTAGCTTCTCCTATACCACAAGGAGGTATTAGAACGACTCGAACCCCGATGAGCTCCTTACGCCAAGTCACAGAGTCCCAACCAACCTCGAAACGGGCTGTATCGACGTCGTCAAAGAACGGGGCTGTCACTAAAGCGTTGAGCCGAAGTGATTCCCCCTTTGCGAATAGACCTGACTGGGCAGCGATTGCCGAGCGTCTTGAAGCGCTTTCGCCTCGTCCTGGCTCGGCTGCCGCGAATAAGACCACCTCATTTTCGTCGCGGCCTGGGTCGAGTTTAGCACATAGAATAGGGGCGAACGGGAATGCTTCCGATGTTGTCCTAACTCGACCGTCTTCGCCTAAATCTCGTAACGCAAGCGTAAGCCGAGCTGCTAACCCTATTGATATCGACGATCCGCTAGAGGGTCAACGGAAGGAGAATATGTCCAGAGCTTCTATAAGGATTGGTGCTAGTGCTAGCGTGCTTGATGACGGGCGTGCTGGCGATCATATAGCAGGATATGAAAACGCCGATATCAACCATCACCAAGCTCGCGCGCAGAGCCGCGGAAGACCAGGCGCACCAAGTGTCCAAATGGGACCCGGCACGGCCGGTCGGGCTCTGCCCAGTTTGGCTCGAGAGACAACCCCATCCCTGGGCGGCGCCCAAGTGCACCGAGCTTTCGCTTCAGAAGCCCGGCAGAATTCGAGGCTGAGATTAGGCGTATTTCTCCGGAATGGNCCTCTCGACGGAACTGGGGATGAGAATGAGATAATCGGTGAGATCATAGTACGACGCTCACCTAACTGTGTCGTCCACGGGCGACCCCAGGTGGCCGAACCCGACGCATCCGAACCCAACGATTCTCAAGGGGTAGGCGGCGACACTGAAGGTAGAGCCACGCCGCAAACTACGGAGGCTGTTACATCCAAAGGAATAGACCCAACGAAGACCGAGGATAACTTCAAGGCATCTGTTCCATCGCCTGCTGAAGACACTGAAAACCGCCAGAACGGCGATACACCACCGGTCGAAACCTTATTAACTCCTCGGTCCTTTTCATCTCCTCAGTCTCTGTTCTACCCCAGAACGCCCAAGGCTATGATCCTTGGTCGAGAGGATGACTCTTCGATATTGGCAACACCTTTGACAGGGCTTTTTGGCCAAGGAGTGCCTAATGACATGACCATCAAACTATAAAATACCCCGAAGTGCGGTTAGCTACAAAATGATACCTTTCTAACGAAGCGAGGAGTTAAAGGGCCTATGCTCTAGGACAGGGAAATGTGCTTGTTTTGGGGAAATGGATACTTACTAGAGTATAGATCAGGAATTACGCATCAGGGCATTATGTACCAGGCCTATTATGATTATTTGGCTACGTTGGGTTGGATCTCCCGCGAGACCCTTCCCGTTGCGTTATGTCGGGTGGTGCGTTTCGTGAGTTAACTCTGTATTCAATCTTTCTACGAAGTTCCATTTTACACTCATTCAAATAACTCGCTATAAATCGTGTTACAGATTCTGTGTTACCTACTTGGCCCGACATGCTAACGAGGCGCGGACTTATTCAAATGTGATGGTACGCGGCTGTGTATGACGGGCGCTTCTGGAGTCTGTGTTTGTGCTCCTGATCCCTCGATATGTCACTTTGTGATTGATGAAGAACCTATTTACAGCCAATGAACCAACTTTGGCCACCCAAACATTGACCGGAGCCTCGTCACCCGGTTAGGCTGGCGTTCAGCGAAACCTGGTAACCAACTAGTATTAAGCCTCACCACAGTTTGCGGCGTTTCTTAGGCCCACTGTACTAGTTCACGTGTACCCTACATACTTCGTCTCGTGCTACCCGGGCTGTTGGTGTCTGCCGGACCCAACGGGTAGAACATTGTTAGGTGACAGCTCACAATTAGCAGTGGTGGATATAATAGACAACTTATACCTATGTATAGGCGTCTATTATCGAGCCGAAGTGTGATTTCGGCCCCTAAGTACCTCCAGCCCCCGATCACTGCCCGCTACTACTTGGCCCCTGAGCGTGCCCTGAGTTGTGGGATCGTCACCTGCATATGGATGTCCTGTATGGAACCGATCGAACAATTCTATGGCCGGTCAGGCCAGAACATGCTGATGGCTGCACACCGCATAGCGAGATATTCCTAAGAGAGCGACCCCACCCTTTAGACGAAGGTGTGAGCAGAGTGTGAATGAGGAAATCCCTCTGCCATCCCGGTCTGCCATGTCTGCCATCACCCACCACAGCCCACCAAAAACGGCTGGCCCCGTTTATAAATTGTGCGCTAGGGACACGATGCATCTGGCCGGGGGGTCACGATGAATCCCTACTGGTCAATCGTGAGATGGCCTGCAGCTGATCCCTGTCGCCATCACCTCCTAGCGTGGGCATCGTGACCAGTAAAAGCTCGTCGACGGGAGGTGAAGGAGAGAGCTGGGCACAGATGCCCCAGACCAGACCCCAACCCCCAATGCTAATGCGAATGCTGCTGCTGTGCTGCTCACTTCCGTCCGTCTGGTCACAATGTAATGTGAAGGTTTCCTCGACTCCAATTCGTGCGCAGCGATCGGCTGTATCTGCCTTTCCCCCTCTAACCTACCTACTACTGCATTGCCTAGTGAGGAGGTCCGCAGTGGTGGTGGTATGTTGTGGCTCTTGTCACCCTTTTGTAGAACCTCGATCACACACGAATACTGTTTGTATGTCACAGTGGCGACCGCGCTTCGAGTAGAATCGGGGGCGAGGAAACATATTAGAGCCGATCGCAACCGCCAACTTCTGGATTTGTGTGACCCGCCGGTTCGCTCTCGTATGTGAACGCTTTTGAGCAGTTTGTCTGCTATCTCAACCGACGACCGGCCTTCATCGATCAGTCTATCGCATTGCTACACAAGGCGAACGTGATTTCACTTATATCAATCACCGCTACCGCTTTGCTCATTGGAACAAGCCTGTTTTATTGGCAGTGGGCATTGCTTCTTCACGACCTCAAACTCACAACTCTGCGAATTTTGCTCAATGTCAGACTGGTAGTACACTGGCTGCGACCGGTTAATCTCACTGCCTGTATTCTGGCCCATCTTAACACCGTTGCTGTTGACGATCCGCACCGTCATGCTCCCTGGCCAGGCCGTCGTTGCGCTTGGTGCGCTTGTGCACCAAGTACAGGCAGTTTATGTTGCGCGCAATTCGCCTTGCTCCGTGAACTGCGGCAATGTCCCTACGACAACACCGGACCAGATTGTTTGCGACGATTCCGATTATGGCACAACGAATGGCAAGGTCTTTAATTCATGCGTCTCTTGCGAGTCAGCCAGCACATATGAAACCATCCAAGGGAATGAAACCGAATCGGACTTGCAGGCTATGCTTTGTATGTTGTTGAAGGCATCCCCCGTTGTCGATTTGTCTTACTGATGAGTAATATTTCTAGTCAATATGCGATATACGACAGCCCAGTGCTTATGGCACATGGAGGAAACGCCATGTGCTACATCGTAGGTCTCAATTATCTGCTCTACCAGTAGCTTGGCGTTGACACTATTTAGACAAGCTTGCGGGCGTCTGCAAGACGCACTCGAGTACAGCAATTCCTCCCCTTCGGTCACCCCATACGGCTACTGCAGCATCTGGAGCGATTATGATCTTGACAAATGCACCGATTGCCTGGTTGCGGGCAGTAAATCCTACATTCGGAACTGTATGTTTCCGGAATAGCCTCGTATATTTATCTGTTTGCTAATATCTCGAAGTCGTATCAATTCTATCCGGGGCTTGCCAGTTGCAGCTCGAACCACCACAGACTATCCCGCTCACAGGAAGCATCTTCTCGAATACTCTTGTTAACGTCACCAGCCCCACAAACACASCAGCTGTCCACGYTTCTTCGCGCGCGCGGTCTCCAAGCGAGCACTAGGCCACGTCGGCCTGAAGAAGGCACGCCTGCGCTCCGCCTTCACTGCCCTACCGGTTGATGTCACCGGGAAGGGTAATGAACTCGGTTTGCCGGGCTTTGTCAATGGCGCGCAGCCCCTTTTCGAGTTGCGTAAGAAGGACGGTAGGTGGGAATGGGCAGACAAAGACGGCGGCGCCGTTGCCGTCGAAGACGAGGCCGATGACGTGCACCGGCTTATTGTGACGGCGCCACTGCCGCGGGTGACGCTAGACGCGCTGGTCGCACTGTGGTGTTGCCGACTATGGGAGCATTCCGTAGAGAATACGGAGAACCTACATCAAGGAATGGATGGGAGTGAGCCGTCCCTGGGATATGAGGAGAGCCTAGTAAAAGCACTAACACGTCGCAGTTCGAAACAAACTCAAGATGGGGAAGGACGCTGGTATGAGTGGGCTCTCGGGTTGGGTTGGCTGATACCAGTGTTGTTGGCTGTCCGAACACTAGATTGTAGAGGCTGCAAAGCGAAGATACCAGATGGCTATGGGAACCGATGTGGGCGGCCTCTAGTTGGCAGCTTACTGCACTTTAATAAAAGCCATATTTAAACTGTAGGTCCGAATTTCGCGCCATTCATCTTTTCGAGCCGATTTAAAAGCCCGACTTACCTAAATAATACGATCTATAAGACTCAATGGCATGCTAGATGACTTTTAGCTGCCGCTTTGGGAGCGTAAATTGCCGTATTAATTTAAATAATAGTTTAGTTGTAGGTCTGGTAACATTCGTAATACATTAATAGAAGCGATTCCATGATAATTTCTTAAGTTGCTTAGTTGTGTCTTTAGGTTTATTGGCATCAAGTGAGACAATTAATCGAAGGTTTTAGTTGTGCAGTGTTGTTGAGTACAGCCGCCTACTTGTCGTGGTGTGCCTTAACAACTTCATATGGCGTGTTCATAAGGCGGGGACAGAGTTCGCTTACGCTTTAGGTTTTCATAGCTCTCACTCTATTATATACGTCTATCTGACTGCTTAGGTGGAGACAAGGCCCTAATGCGCAATGTCTATTCTAGATAGTGCTCCGGACGATTCAAGCAGATTTCGCGGGTACCGTAGAAAGAAGCCCTCAATTGATTGCAGTGCCTGCGAAGTTCTGTGGGGAGCTAGTGCTATGAGATGCTACCTATGCTTCATACAAAACACCCCGAATGCCATAGTCTCTGCTGTATTTATTTTCCTGCTTCCTACATAGTACGTGGCAGAATTGCAACAACTAGGGCTGTGTAAGCCATCCTTCTACGGCAGTGTACGGAGTTACAATGTGCTTTGGTCTGGTTTAATTCTTATCGAATGATAGTAGCTAGGCTCTAAGTCCATAACACGTGTCCTTCAACGGGCCTGGCTGATCGATTGATCTAACCTACTGCCGGTGGTTCACGATAGCCCTAATGTGTAAACTGCATAGAAAGCATCGCCTCTATTGAGAGCGACGGAATTGTTATCATCGCGTACGCGCGTACGTAAGGGCCGCCGTAAACTAGGCCTAGCGACCAACCTAGTGTAGTTTTGAGAATTACGCATCCTACAAGCCTGAACATACAGAAAGATTGTGTGACATGCTGCTTGCTGCATACTTAGACCCTTTACGGCTAAGTGTGAACCTGATTAAAGTGTAACTCTTGATGAAGGTTAGTTGAAAGCGAGTTGTTCTCACTTCATGTCTCATCGATTCGGCATTCTCCTAGTTTAGACGTGCGGAAGTGGGACGGAGAATTTGCATGGACTATAGTAGAGCGAACTACTATACATTACTTAAGTAGATCGGTGCATATGGTGCGTATCTATATAAAAACACCCTCTAAAGGTCTTATCCCAGAGCTTCAAAGACCTATAAAACTCTATACCTAGGTAGTTATCTTCCTACGAACTTAATCCCAGAAAGGCTTGAAGGAGGCCCACTAGTCACGGGGATTAGATTGAGGAGCCATGTTACGTTGAAAACGAAGCTTCCGATTGATCTAATAACAGTACACACCCCATTTCTTATGCGAAAATTGACCAGGGCCATCGTACACGTATCTCAGCCCAACCTTTCAGCTCTAACTTTGGCCCTTAGCGCGAGAGTTGGTTGGGCAAGGAGGGGGAGGCGGTATGCAAGCTTTATGCGTAGAAGTTCTAGACGATACCTAACTACTACGGTATCTTGAAGGACGTGGGTCGGTTAATCTAGCCCCGGCGAGAAAAAATGCATAGCTGATTTTAGCCTATCTACCTGTATCGGTATTGTACTGGTTGATTGGTAGTTGGTCGTCGTCGTCGTTGAAGATGGATGAGTGGATGGGAAGACTTGTCTGATCCACCGCCCCGCTTGGCACCTTGTGCGCTAGACTAGCGAGTCTAGCGCACTATGTAATATGGCAGGCTAGTTTAGCGTAAATGCTTAGCTTGACCCAAATAAGAAGGAGGAATTTCCGGATCAAGCCGCACAGTACGCAGCGAAGATGGTTAAACGGTTCATTTCACTTGACGTCCTCAAGACAAGGGCATTGTCTTCCTGCCTTATCGCGACAAAAGACCTACAACTGCGCTAGTGAATATCTAATCGTCTAGTTCTGGGTATACTTGACTCGAGCTGTTGCTCTTATTCTCTCTTATCCCCTTCTACGAACACGAGTCTATTCTGTTACCTAGTAGAACTCCCTCTAGCAAGCACAATAATCCTGACGCGCGTTTGCCATGCCCCGTATCGATCTTGGTTATGAACATGTCCAGTTCATAGGGTAAGAGAGTAACCTGCTACAACAAGTAGTATCATAGGTAGATCATTGATTTGTTTAACAATGGAGGCCAATGGCTACTCATAGTCAAAAGAGGTAGGAGGGCGCGGCATGTAACACCCCAGTATATGTAGAACAACCTGGTATTTGGAATGAGGTGTAGAGTAAAGCTGGAAACACTTGACACGACTTGTGTGTACAGTCCCTAATACTGAAGTTTCCTTCCACCATAAAACCCAATGGCGCAATTGTAACTTAAACAAACGCCTACTCTCTTGTACTATTATCAGAGACAATTTTAGTTGGATGCCCCGTTCCATCCACTAAGTTTCATTAGCGGTAATGGCTTTTTAGCGACCTTTAGTTCTCAGTTGGAGACATCGTCTTGGGACCCCGCAAGGTGGACTATTATTCTGCCGTCTTCCGGCAACCATGAACATATCCACACCAAGCCGGGAAACCATGTGCTAGGTACAGCAGAGTGTGGAGTAGGTGGATATACGAAGTGTATCGACAAGGGAATAGCTTAATCCAGTCGTCTTAGAGTACCTAAAGCACGTCAGCCCGTATAAAAAGCCGTGAAGATGATATAGTTATAAGTAGTGTAACGGTATGGGTGTCACAAGTATCACAATACTGGCGCTGTCTTGTGGCGCTTGTTTCCCTGATGCATTCGTTATTAGCGTTGAGCTGTTCGCTGAGCGAGGGAATAAAAATGCGGTCTGTCCCGGCGTTATTACCTCTACCTAGGTATCCAGAGGTTGATAAGAGACACCCCCTCACTCCGCAAAATCGCGCCTACACTCCCTAGCATGGTCTCGTACCGGCAAGTCGTGGATTCTTGGTGTCGGGCGAATCGTACGCCAGAGAGATAAGCATAACGTGTTGCTTGGGCGCACAAGGCCCCTTGTATCGGATGCCAATCCAGACTGTCGCGAGCGCACCCATCCCAGTTTTAACCGACGGTTGGGAATCTCGGGCCACAGTGCGGCTTGAACCGTGCGGCAGACAGCGGGCGTCCGTACGTTGGTAGTATGCGTACGAGGAGGGCATGTAGTAAGATGCCACCATGCACGATAGCAATTACGCAAGAATGCTAGACGACCCGGCACCCGTCGCGCAATCTTGGATTGATTCCCACACTCTGGTTAGATAATGCTGCTGCCGCTGCTGCTGCTGCTGCTGGCCCATCCCCGTACCCATGGCCCATAGATAGATAATACCAAATCCCCTACGATCATTTCCCAGCTGTGTTCGCTTCCGACCTTCCCACCGTGGTTATTCCCATGCTCGTTAACGGCATGCTTCTATTGGGCGAGTCGGGGTCAGCTAGCCGTCAGAAGATAGTCACATCATACAAGAGATAGCATCGCGCCACCCACCACGTCGGGATTCCCTCTGTGTTTCCTCTGGTGATTTAGTATAAGTAGCTGAGCATCCCTACCGTGCAGCAGAGCCTGTCGTACATGCATAGGAGAACTTCACTCCTCCACGTGGGCGCACTTCGTTAAGCTGTTGAGCACACACCGCCAGCCATAAACACCCGTGTGCTTGCTTGCTCGCTTGCTCGCTCGTAGATTTGACGTGACCGATCGCAATGGGTATGTTACGTCGCGTAGATCAAATACCCCTCTCGGTTCGTCGACTAACAACGGGCTTTTCCCTCGCCCCATAGCCGCGAATCACGTTGAGGCCGAGAACGTCGTCGGCCTGAACGTCCACCACGATGTCGTCGAGCCCACGGCCGTTGATGGCGTCGACCCCGAGAAGGGACAGAACGTCCTGGTCGTCGCGAACGATGGCACCGCGAAATCCCAGGCCGACTCGGTGGAGACGAATAGCCAAGTCGTCGACCTAGATAAATACCCGCCGCCTACCGAGGAGGAACGCAAGACTTTGCGCAAGGTGTACGACACGGTCCCGTGGACTGCCTGGACTCTCTGCTTCGTTGAGCTGGCCGAGCGAGCCTCTTACTATGGTGTAAAGGCCGTGTTCAACAATTTCCTTCGTTAGTATTCCCACCTAGCATGCCTATGGGGCATAAATTGCCTCAACGGGGCATTTTCTTGCTACGTGAGCGGATATTATTGACACCGACGTTATACCAGAGTTCCCTCTGCCGGAAGGCGGTAATGGTGCCGGTGCCATTGATCCCAGCAAGCCTAACTCCCATGCCGGTGCCCTGGGTCTCGGTCTTCAGACTGCTTCCGCCCTGACTCTCTTGTTCACGTTCTTGGCCTATGTTATCCCGATTTTCGGCGCTTGGTGGGCGGACACCAAGATTGGTCGATACCCAGCCATCGTCTATGGTGTCCTCATCGGTGGAATTGCACACGTTATCATGAGGTGAGTGCCCGCGGCTTAATGAATTGTGTGTATCGGGCTAACATAGCTGTAGTACGTTGGGAGTTTCCAAGTTTCGTGTACCCAGACAACTGACATCTAGGGAATAGTCGGAGGCGCTGCACCAGCTGTGCTCCAAGCCGGGAAGGGCACCGCGCCATTTCTTATCAGCTTCTTCATCCTGGCCATCGGAGCCGGTATCTTCAAGCCGAACGTGGCGCCGACTCTGATCGATCAATACCAGTACCAGCGCGAGTACACGAAGGTGCTCAAGTCCGGAGAGAAGGTGCTTGTCGATCCAGAGACCACCATCAGCCATATCCTACTCATCTTCTATGCTTTCGTGAACGTCGGCGCTTTCTTCTCCATTGCCGTCGTCTATATCGAGAAGTACCGTGGATTCTGGCTCGCGTTTCTGGCGCCCGGCATCATCTACTTCCTCTTACCAGTCTTGTTGGGAGTCAGTAAGTTAAACCGTCTGCCTCTGCTCGTAGCGTTCTGCGCGCGATCGCGCTGACATGGAAAAAATCGCAGTGTACAAGCGCACGATCAGGAAGAAGCCGGTCGGTTCCGACTTGACCCGCTTCACCAAGCTCACCATCGCCGCGCTGAAGAAGAGCAAAGGCAACATCTTCTCGAAGAACTTCTGG
>JAPUUL010000037.1:0-36491 GCA_029590625.1 Lasiodiplodia mahajangana
AGGTTCCGACAGCCTTTCGTAAGCCGCGACCTGCGAGACCCAGGCGGTGTCGCCGCCCGTCTCCGGCACAGCGAGTAGAGTCAGTAACGTGATCCCAGGCGGTTGGTGTTCGTACGAGACATCCGAGTGATAGCCGGTTGTGGATAACGAGTCCGATTGGAATTGTAGCCGATACAGATTATCAGGCCCCAAGTAGATGTTGTGGAATTCGAGGGCGCCTTCGACGTGAGCACCGACGGGCTGCATGCGGTGTCAATGGACGTCTTCCTCTTCCTGCTTGTACTGACTTACATGGACATGCAATCGGCCAAAGTATCGTCCGAATTCTTTCTGTCTTTCGATGCCGATGTCCTTGAAATCCTGTCCCCTGAACACTACGACGCCGCGCTCTGCTAAGAGTAAGGCAAGCTCGTCCTTTTGGACGTCACTGAGCTCGGAGAGCTGTAGCCCGCTGATTTCAGTCCCGATTCTAGGAGTGAGCTTCGTGATCTTGACGTCGGGGTCATTTAATCCGAGCAGATGAGGTTTCGCCTTATCAGCGGCTAGGCCTCGGTCAACGAAGTCAAACGGCTGAGTAGGCGGAAACGTGGTCTCTTCATCGTATACGGGAAGATAGTTAGTGTATGCGTACTGTAAATACACATATCAGTATATTATCCATCATTTGACCTCCTTTACTCGCTGGGTTAGTATGAACTCACTGTGGTGTGCTGCGCAGCATCGAAGGCACGGCTTAGCTTCCGTCTGGCGATTTCGCCGAGCTGAGCAGCGCTTGGGATAGTTTCTGCAACTGATGGTGCCATGATGCTAGATTGATTGCTATTTTGAAATCGTCGGGTATTTCGCTGGCTTTCCCAGGCCTTTATAGATGCCCCTCATCATACTCCTGAGACTCGGCATCGTTCGGGGGCTGTCGTAGGTGAACCCCGCAGATTGCTCATCGCTACCTCCAATGATGCCATGATGGCGCGTTCGAATACGATGTTGGATTCGAGGACCCGAGCTAGTTTCCCTAGCAATCATCGGCGAGTTGGTGTCCATCAACAGCCAGTCATTCGCCGAGATTCCGAACAGATAAGATATCCTTGGTAGCTCGCCATGGGCAGCGCATCTCATTCGTAGAGTGACCTTCCGATGAACAAAGCTTCCCTCCTCTCGTTTTTGCGCGACTCAACGTCATGTTAGGTGCTCTTTATTAGGCTATATTGGCTTTGGACCCTTCTTGCAGCACATCTAAAGCCACGTTTTGCGATGATATCTCGAGATGCTCGCGCATGATCGACCTGTTAAAATCCGATGAGAGGAGCGAGCTCTGTTAAGTNAAAAAAAAAATGTCCGAAGCGGATAACACCCCATTCTAGGTATGCTAACCCCGTCGCCCAGCTACCAAGGAGCTTGTGGCCATTAACCTGCGGGATCGCGCGTTACTAGCTGGGGTATGGGGGTTTTCTAAATAAGAGGTGACCCCACGAGTCTGCCTTGGTAGCTTGATGCCAAGCAAGAAGAACGGGAACTTACGATGGGGTCTTAGTCGCGGCGACTAGGTTAAAGTGTCTACCAAGAAACACGTGACTTCGACATCGTCATTAGATATTGAATCCTCGGTGTTGATGCCTATGAATTGTTTGAGAAATGAGCTGTTTATATCACCCTCTATTTCTTATATAGAGGTTGAGATAACCTGTGTTTGCGAATATGACTATCACGTTATTGCGCACTAAATATGTATTAAGCCCCTTAGGTACCCGAGGTAGGCGATTGGGTGCATCTCGAGGCACATACTCGGAAAGGGAGTGATTAAGTGCGGTATAACTAGGCATAAGTACTGCAGACGTAGATACAACTAGAGTAACTAGAGGTGGGCAGTCACGCTAAATGCTAAGCTACCTACTTAGGTAGGCACCTACCATCCTTAGATGTCCGTAGTGGAAGTGTAGGGCGTTGTGAGGCAGGCAAAGGTACGCACCTAATGAGCGTCCACCCTTACCTACACCTAACCCAAGTAAAACCCGCTCAGGTGAAGCCTCACGATCCAAATTTCATGTACCTTCCGCCATTCACATCTCATCCTAACTTCTTCACATCAATACTCGTATCCTATCCTCTTCCACCATGATGACCATCGCCATTGCAGTCGCCGTCGTCACCGTCGTCGTCTTAGCCGCCGCCATCATCGTCAAGGAGAAGAGCGACAGAAACAATGGTAGGTAATTTCACTCTATTGCGCAACCCGACAGCACCAATCATCCCCATCAATTACGCTACCCCTGCAAGTCGTTTCCCATGATGTTATTGCTGACCAGATATTGGCAAGGGCCTGTCACGTTTTCTTTACCGGCGTCTTGCTACGAGGAAAGATCACAACCAACAATGTTCGACGAGGAGTTAACCGACTTTCGTCGCGCTCTGGTCATTCTTGCCCTGTCGGTCATCACCGGCCTAGACAGCCATGACATTACGGATCGCATTCTTGACGCTGAGGAAACTCAATGCCCAAGAATATTCGAGCGAACTAGATGCACGGTAGCCTCCAAAGACTATGTTTCCTATGCAGCCGAGAGGTCAACCAGGGAGGAATTGCTCAGGGAGCACGGAAAGTCTCCTAGAGAATACCCATGGGTTTTCGGAGACTATCCGGCCGTCTGGAGAGAGTACATGCCGCACTCTCATTTCTATTCCCATTATTGTCTATCAAGACTTAGAGATGAACATGACCGGGTAGTGTTAGCTGCTATGGCGCAAGCTTGAATGGCAAAAGGCATAGGCACGATCTCTGGGTACATCTCGAGTTAACTAAAGCAGTTAACAAGGTCGCTACCACTGGAGAAGAATGGACTCACCTATGACTTGAGAATGGCTCCGGGCCGTCTGTCATATAATCTTGGATGGACTCGCTATGAGGTACGCGCTGCGCTGGAGGGGCTCAAATGGCACTAAACCAACGCCGTCGCCGGAAATAAGCTCGTTCTTGCTTTTCTGCAAAGTCACTCACAGAATAGATCGAGGCAATGGACGATCAAAGGGAATGCGATAAAAATCTTCATAACATATAATAACGAACCGTGTGTGATTGTGAAGGACGTAGAACAAACAATGCGATTTGGACTTAATAGCCCTCTATACCTGTTCCCTGCTGGTGTGATTCCGGCTATCACGCAACACTTCGGGCTTACGCATCAAGGTACGCGGGGTAGCGGGAGATTACTGGCGCAATGACGCAATAAATTTAGGCGGTAATCGTCGAGTCCATTATTCCACCAACTCTCGTCGCGCCGTATCTATGATTCTCGCTCTCGGTAGCTTCGCCGAATGGAATGGTGCATGTGAGCATGGACGCAGGGGTAAGGCATCCTATCGTGCCTTAAATGCGATATTATTATTAAGATTTACGTTATGCAGCTACCTAATTGGAACAGCTGTATCCCAACTGGTTGTGTGTAAATAATGCTAATTAGTATCGAAGGCTCCTCGGCTAGAAGTTTGAGCGATCTTCAATCGGAGCCCTCTATATCGACGGAACAAGTCCCTAGCTACTAGAACCCCCGAACAGATGCCCCGAAGTAAGATCTTATCAGGTGTCTGTCAGGTGTTTATCAATGCTGCTAATCTTCGATTGAGCTATGAAGAAATCTTAGTAGAACTCCTAGGCACGGACCTAACAGATCTTCACGAGAGACCCCTGCAATAACATAAATCCTTTGAATATCTATCACCTGGGCTCATGACGGTTAAAAAGGCTGCTGAGTACAGCAGAAAGAAGTGAAATTTCTAATCGTACACACTCACTCGCAACCAATCCTTCTTGCGAGGCCGTCTTCTTCCACGATTTTCCGTGACTACTCACACATCCCTCTGCAGCGCTGTCTATCTTACGCGACCTGCAAACAACAAAGGATACGCACAATAGCGCGGTGATAACTCTTACATAGTGCAATCAATGAGGAATGAGTGTAGTGGTGGGAGCGCTCGTAGGAGGTTTCGGCGGTAGCGGTTGTATGAAAAATACTGCGGTGACCGCTGTAGTTAATTTAGCTGGTTTTCTAACAAGTGGAATAGAAACGATTCATTATTGATGAGAAAAATGATGAAAAAGAATCTGGGTGTTTTGGTTGTGAAGAAACAGGTATGAAGAGATGGTATAAGTTATCTACAGATATATTCATTTCGCTTACATAAAAGCTGTGCGCAGCTCAGGCAGGCTCGTGCTGGGCTCAGGCTAGGAGCGGCGTGGCTTAGTCTATGAGCCCAATACAACAGGAAAGGAAACCCTATCTCGGAGGAACCTCAACAGTTCATATATCTCCGCCTCGCTAAGTAGGGCTATTAGGCATGATGCCCAATCCTACGCTGATACAAGCATAATAAACGGGCGCATCCATCCACAACTTGAACGGCCGCTCATGCATTACATCTTTCGAGGAGTGTGTGTGCGAGGGTTTCTGTATCACATGGTGTTTAGAGTCGGGGCTTGACGGAGCGTTGAAATGTCGCTCAACATTTCCGCCTCTGCACTACCGCACCTAAATGATATCTCACTGTAAGNTTTTTTTTTTCTCACTCTCCTCATTTTGTTGCTGACAATCGGCGCGACTTGTGTGGTCGGCAACGGTTTTACCGGAGATGTGCTTATAACCAATCCACACAGCCACCCCGAGTCTGCCGGCTTGGATCTGACCAACGGACAGTTTGCAACGGAGTACCGGCTTAGCGCTGTAAGGTACTAAACGGCGGATACAGTAGATCTGTTCCACTCGAATATCGATGGAGCCTCGGGTACGGGTACCGAGATGCGACGGAGCAGAAGCTTCTTTTTTTTCTTGATCGGCATTGTAGATGCCTAATGTGTCGATATTATCATGTTTTATTAGACCTAACCCATATTCCTGCGTGCGATCTGTGCACTCTGCCAGTAAGCAGTAGTCTTTTTTAAGGCCTGAAATACCGAATGAAGAATGGTCGTTGGGGTGGTGGGCTGATGGCTAGAGAAGCAACAAAGCGGCACGGAGCGCGTGGAGCGATCCCATGCATAGGCTAGGCGGAAAAAAAAAGGCTCGATATGGTGTCATGTGATGATGTAAGTATACAGAATGTTATCTTTACAGCACTTAGCGATATCTAGTCTAATAATCATAGGTGTTACTACGTAGGCGGTGCATCATATTGTTGATAGCTCTATTAGGAGAAAGGCGTCGACACGATCGAGATTTAAATAGGACGATGATCTTCATCAATTTCACCCCTCGTCTAGAACGCTCATCTCATCCTGAGAAGTGATACTAGTTCCATTAAAGGTTCGTCTCTGTCTATAGACGCCTTAGATTGCACCACACATCTGGCCATTATAAGAGTCACCATGAAAGAAGTCCTCGTTAGCATAGGTACTCCATCCACCCTCTTCCAACCATAACGAACTAGAGTAACAAACAAGCTAATAGTTACTATTCAGGGCCCAAGGCCGAGATCCACGACGTGCCGATTCCAAAGCCAGGTGCCGGCCAACTCGTCATTAAAGTCATCGTCAGCGGCTCCAACCCTAAAGACTGGAAGGTTCCTATATGGTTCAACCGCACCTTGAACACAGGCGATGATATTGCCGGCATCGTCTACGAGGTAGGGGAAAATGTCGTCGAGTTCAAGGTCGGCGATCGGGTGGCAGCTTTCCACGAGATGATGGAATCGGGCGGTTCCTATGCCGAGTACGCCGTGGCATGGCAGCACACCACATTTCACATTCCGAATGAGACTACGTACGAAGGTGAGAGAGTGCGCGAAGAGGGGTAAACAGGGCGGGGGATGATACTACCAGACCTACTAACGACCTTCACTATCTAGAGGCCGCTGCTATCCCCCTCGCTGCTATGACGTCCGCAGTCGCCCTGTACATTCGCTTGGGGTTACCCCAGCCTTGGCTACCTGCCACACAGCCTATCCCGCTTGTTATTTACGGTGCAGCATCTGCTGTCGGCGCTTACGCCATCCAGCTTGCGCAGCGTAGTAATATTCATCCGTTAATATGCGTGGCTGGCCGCTCGATAGCGCACGTTGAAAAACTCATAGATCGCAGCAAAGGAGACGTCATCTTAGACTACCGTGAGGGCGACGATGCTCTTGTAGAGGGTCTTCGCAAGGCAGCTAACGGAAAGCCGTTGCTATACGCATTGGACGCTGTGTCCAAGCCTTGGAGTTACGTTAATCTCTTCAAGGTCCTTGCTAAGGGTGCCAAAATTACATTCGTGCAGGATGTAGAAGCGAGCGAGGTGCCGTCGCAATTCGAACACTCTCGCACGCGTGTAGGGTCGGTTCACCAGGACGCCAAAGACTTCGGCCATGTGTATTTCCGCTACTTCGCCCGTGGCTTGCAGGTTAGTCGCTGGAACTCCCCACTCGTCCAATTTTTTCACGTCTTGAAGATACGGATCGTCCAGTGCTTACTATGTGTCTCAACAGGAGGGCTGGTTTAAGCCACAACCTCAGGAGGTTGTACCGGGCGGACTTGGTGGCGTCCAGCAGGCGTTAGAAAATTTGAGGGACGGCAAGGCGAACGCTGTGAAATACGTCTTCCGAATCGCCGACACTGTGGGAGTCAACTGAGGTGTTGCGATCTCTATTACTTAAGCGGTTAGGTCTTGGGGGAACATACTAAAGTAGATAGTTCTAAACGAGTGACCGGTCTGTTTCTTTCAGCATCTTGTTTGCCGGAACCTTCTTTAGAAGTTGGCTAGGGATGTACAACTATCAGACCGTCATAATGAGTAAATAACTCTGATTTTACTTCGCCACTCCAACCACCTCCCACCGAAATCGTACTTTTGAGGATCTAGACAGTCCGTGGATGCGTGACCCATTCATTCGTGACGTCAAATGTTCGTCTAGCATTCAATGTACGGTTTATCCAAGGGCGATATTAGTGTTGTACCGGCGGTGTAAGTGCTCACTGACAATATCTGATACTCTTTAAAAGGGCGATGTCGCGTATAGTCCGTTATTACCAACACGGTAATAACGGCGTCGTTTTTCCGTGACAGGCGAAGTATATGGGCTAGGAAAAACTACAGTCTTGATCCCGCGGTTTGGGGCGGAGATAATTGATTACACATTCAATCACAATCACAAGACTAGAGAAAGAAGGGAGCAGCTAAACGAATATATTTCGAGGCTAATTAACTTGGAGCGGTCGAGGATAGAAAGCTCTTGTAATTAGAGAGCACTATCTTGCGACATTAGGTGAGCAGTTGGAACTGAGAGGAGAGGAGGTTGGCTTTGGTGCGATCTGCAAGATTGTTCTCATGCAGACTCGTCAGTACGCATCTTGTCTGCGTACGTTTGCCAATTTTGTGATTTGTACTGCCACTTATTGATTGTCTTGTACAAGAAAGGGGAGTATCTCTAAGAGTATGACGACGCATCTTGTCTGCGTGTTTTTGGGAACGTTATGAAACGACCACTTATGCTCATGCATCGGTCATTCCCCCCAAAATCCCACCATCTTGGTCTGGATCACATTCTCCCACACTCCCCGCCATGTCTGTGTCCATATTGTGGTCACTAGTTGTTGACCCTGCGCGGTCGCGGTATGCCATGGCTGGATCTACAGGCGGGTTCACCCCGACCGGAATTTCCGTGGCAGCCTGTTCAGTTGTTTCTGAGAGGGCTGGCATCTGCGCAGATGCAGGGTGTTCCGGCTGATTCCCACCTTGAAGCTGGGAGAACCGATGCGATAGGTTTTCTATCGTGCTACCTGTGCCGCTCCCAGTAGCTTCGGTGATCTCTTGGATTCTAGCTAGCCGCGTCCGCACCTTCGCTAGAGTTTCTAGGTTTTTGGCCATGTCTTTTTTGTTCTTGGCCTCTAGCTTTTGTCTTTCGGCGGCAAGGTCCTTCTTGTGCCTTCTGCCTTTCAGCTCCTCTTGGAATTTCTCCCATTCCTGCTGAGCACTGGAGTTTGGCGAAGATTGAGAACACTGTAGCAAAGGGATTTGCCGAGCGGGAAGAATGCGAGCGATGTGGAGCTTCTAGGCTCTTTTTATTTCGTCATTGAAACCGAAAAGAATGAACGAGTGAGTGAAAACAGATGGATGAAAGGGGTGAAAGGGGGTATTGAGGATGGAAGTGCAGTTAATTCTCGTGTTCGCTCGCCTTTTCCATCATCCTCTAGGACAAGGTTGACATCTGCCCCCCCATGTAGTAGAACCTTCACAACTTCGAGCCAGATAGTATCATATAAGGTGATTTGGAATATATATTTATATAGTAAGGAAGGGGAATGCTGAACTCTTGAAACCGGATGTGTGTATGAATTGACAGATCGATATGTACTGTAGGGGTGGGATACCCTCACTTATATAGATTTTCAACTCGAGGAATAGACCCGTGGAAATCTTAGGATTGACTGTGTTGTTTTACCGCCGGTTTGCGTCGAGGTGCTTGTAGTATCGGCTTGTATCAAACTGCTTGCCAGCTTCTCGTCACGGTGCAAACATAATACGATACCGAGACGAAGCACCAGAGGCGTGCAAACAAATCGATATTCCTGGTGTTTGCGCCTTGTGTCTCATAGAAAACAAGATTGGCCGTCACGTTGGGTTCTTTTGGGAACTGGTAGAATCAACGTTGTTGCGTCAATGAGACGTAGATAAGAGGAAAACACTTTATGATTGCGAACTACTGCCTCGGAGAAGATAATCTTATACGTGACTGAGGGCCGTGGTCCCGTCTCACATGCTCGAGAAATGGCTACACATAAAATACTCACCATTAATGCAAACATGCAACACTCTTTAAATGATCACACCTATATACGAGATATCAAAAAGGGACACAAACATGATGGGAGACAAGAGGGTGAGTGGGCGAACGATGAATAGATTATATTCAATGACACGAAGTAAGCTAAAACAACCCTCTGCCCACTACGCGTTCTTTCAAAACTCTGTGTTCTCTCTCTTGAGAATACACGGCTTCATGCATTTAGCGGTCCTCTAAGGATAGGATATAGCGCTGTTCTAGCAGATGACGGCTGTAGGGTCTTGTGTATTTTAGGTAGACGCACAAGTATTCGCCCGTAGGCGGTTTACCGAAAGATTCTCCATCTCGCTGCGGATCGTGAATGGATATGGGACAACTACATGGAGTCGGAAAGAGTAGACTACCAAACCTATTGGTGAGAAACTCCTGGCAGCGGACCGTGAGACAGTCTAAAGACAATTGCTCAATAGTAGTCATGCGACGAAGAGGATGAATCGAGTTACCTATCCGCTATAGTGTTCAGGTGTTGAAGATAGTTGTAGCATCGACTCCAGACTGGCTTGTACGTGCCTAGGTAGACCTCCGGGGTTAAGGAGGAGGTTGCCTTGGTAGAGTGCCTGAGGCAACATGCAGGGTTAAGCACCTACCTAAACTACGGATGGTTCTACAGGGGACAGGGGACCTACCGCACAACGCTCGCCTCTACAACTATTACACACAGAGGCACACCTGGCTCGAATACGACTCAAATTCTTGCCGCCCTCCTCCCTTATTACCGGCTTCACAGAGAAGGCAAGCCGAAAAGCTCACGCTCCCCCCAATACAAGTACTACCAACTGCGCGTACCCTGTGATGTGCTGTAGACGAATTGTAGGCATGTTACATATCGCTAGCACCCACTGAAGTGCCGTGGATACCACCTGATAATTGGCCGTACTCGCGCTATGCCACCTACCTAAGTACATAGGTAATGTATCGGCTCGAGCTCAATAGACACCCATTGTAGGTAATCGTGTTTTAATAGTAAATAGCTCAATCTCTATACAGATTATACCTAGAGATAACGCAATAGATATCGTGATAATGTACGAACATTCGTAAATTAAACCCAGCGCCGTTATACCTACTTCATGCCATGCTGGCGGGACAAATTGGGTACTATATTTAGCCGATCGGTTGCCTAATACGGACCTGACATGATATATGATTGGAGCAAGAATGACACAAAGTTTGAGGTTAATGCACTGACCCTAGATTAAATCAACCTCAATCGACATGCTCCCTATCTCAAAGGCGAAGTAGGAATTAATAACATATATTGAATAAAACCCCTAGCAACGCGCTGTAGGTAATGAGTACGCGGTATATTTGGAGTCGTATCTAAGTATATCTATTTCGTCCCCTTGACCTGAAAAGAGCACAGTAAAGGCAAGGTTAAAGCGCTGGCTTGATCCTTCACCCCTACGATGTTATGAAGCACCGCCACACAACATCACGCAAAGAGGTCTCCAACATACAGAATATTGAATAGGATAATCACCTGATTAAAAGTAGTATAAAAGGAGTAGATTGGGTATAGTTAGGAAGATAGATTGGATAACTGGGTAATAAAAGGTACTTAATCTAACGCCCTAGTAGCATCTACTGGGGTGTTCTGATATGTGAAGAGTTAGACATTTACATCGTAAGTAAACATCTAAATAGTACGGACCTAACGTACGTTGAGGCGCGCTTGCGTACCTTAGGTGCTCTATCCTCTGTAGATAGGTAAGTAGGTAGTCTATCGCTTGACAAACTGTCACAATCATCGCTTAACTGTCACATCCGTTGTTTGACAAACTGTGTCCCTTAGGCCTGCATACCTCCCTCTCTATTTAGTACTTAATCTGTCTGACCTCCCGCTCTCCCTTTCTTTCTTTCTACATTTTCAAAGCTCCAATCGCCACATACATACACACACCCACACCCATATATATATATATATATACATTCAACTTTCAATCCAACAAAACCTTTTTCTTTTTCTTCTTCTTCCTTTTTCGAGCAGACAAACCTTCCTAAGATCAAAAAGTTCCTTTGACTCGTGTTGGTGTAGTTTTTCCGCTCGCTTCCGCGCCGTCTGATTAACGCGGACGAAGTCGTAGGAATGGGGTGGCGCATCAATAACCTCGAGGTCCGGATCCTCGGGAGCTTCCGTCAATTCTCTGGGTTCCTGTATCTGTCTGTCTGTCATAGTAGGGAGTACCTGCTTGTACTTGTATCCCATTTGGTCCGCGTATTCCTAGTCGCGAAAGAAGGGTCAAAAGATGGTGCCGATGTCTCTGGACCGCCGAATATACCATCGATGACTGCAAGCAAAGATAGGACTGGCTCCGCGATGAGGCTAAGGTCAGAGAGTATTTCCTTGCAGATTGCCACAGTGGGCCTGCGTTCGCGACAACTTGCTTGACTGGCCATCTCTCCTCGACCCAGGACGCTTTAAAGTCATAGAATTTCCGTGGACCCCCGAGTTTGCTGTCCGACAGAGAGAGGCGGACCCTAACTTCCACGAACGCGTCATTCGTGAAGTAGATCCGCAAACTGCAAATTTTGAACAATGCCTTTTGCTCCCCCTATAGACTGCCAATGGCCGGGAACCACAATTCTAGACCTACGGGGCCCTCAAAGAGTATGCTGAGGTTGAATACCAGAAGTTTCAAGAGCAGCTACAACGAAACAGGCGTCTTGCGGCTCAAGCAGACGAAGAGAAGCAGCGTAAGGCCCAAGAAGTTAGGCAAAGAGACGCATAAAAGGCCGAGATCGAGAAAAAGCAGACCGAGCTCGCTGAAGAGATGGCCAAGCTCGATGTGCAAAAGAACAGTCTCAGTGCGGATAATAAAGAGGTCCTTGGCCAGTATTCTAGAGACCGCGCCTTCACTAGAATGTATCGGGCAATCCAAGAGAAAACCGGAGGACCTAGTTGAGGAGGCGCCAGAGTGACAACCCACCGAGAATGTGACCATGGGTGGCTCTTTGAATATATCTCTCGACCAGATCATTCGCGAGAATAACGACGGTACGGGCAAGGTACTAGACGAGAACGGTACAGCAGAGGGAGGCGTCACACCGCTTGTCCTAACCAGTTCAGAGGGAAGCGACGATGACCTCGCTCGTAGTCACCCAGTCTCACCAAGCACCACACCTCAGGCAGAAGCATTCGCCAATCGAGGCCGTCAAATAACGTCTGTTGTAATGAATCTTCCTAGGATTGAGGATGACTAGATGTCATATATAGATACTGTACAGTCCGGAAATAATGCAACGGACACAGACATGAACTTGGACATTGACGAAGACAATGAGCAGCTCTAATAAGAACTGCACTCAAGGCTCATATCACACATTGAGCGAAGCTTTAAGCAATAGAGTTACACGATTGGCGAGGGTACGCAGACAAGATCCCCCAGTACATCAGCTCCCTTCTTATGCTCTGTGAGACTCAGATCTCGCAGATGATGTCACATACAATCTTTCGTTCTTCCCAGTATATATAGAGCTTTTTGATCATTGCCTTTCAAAATTATTTGGCCTCATCATAGACTTGCCTAGCTTCCATGGTGTTGTCTCTTCTTTTCGTCGTGAACGAATATATGATAAAAATTTTGAGTCCCAACAAGTAAGGCGCGATCGCTAATTAATACATTGTACCTGAACATAAAAGACCTTTCTTTGCTTTGTAGTAAAACGATATCAAGCACATAATGTTAGAAAGTTGTCATTAAACATAGGATGTGCGATGCGAGACTATGCGAGGATATATTTGCACCGCCGTAGTACCTAGACATAGATGTCTGTGAATGATGATAAATGCAGCATGGATATGAATGTGGAGAGGCAAGCTTCCCGACATGCTCTCGCGAGGTTCCTGTGATGAGAAAGCATGGTATGGAGTTATCGTTGATTACTAATATATCATATCATCACGTTTTGATAAGGCAATTTTCCTTCAAGATTTTGCCGTAGATAGAGAAGGTAAAAAGGGGCTATGTGCGAAGGCGTGACGCACAGTGTATAGAAATGCCCCGCCAGCTCAACGTTCAATTTGGGTACCTACTCAATCTCGTCAGACCCTTCAACTTCATACCCCGATTGAAACACTCCCGGGCGATAAAAGGTTTTACCAGATGATGTCGCGCGATTATCAATCTCCAATTCCATCTATGTATCTCGATTACCTCCCCACCTACACCATTGCTCGCAAGCGCCCGCGGCTCCAAGTCGAAACCAGTTCAAAACTTGCGCGATAACAACTTGACAACTTGCCAAGCCCCTCCTCACGGCGCTCTCCGACCATACTTCGCATTACGAAGTCGAGGCTATGCCTTGGAATCGGTCCCGATCACGAGACCTAAGCCGATGTTTCAACTCAATTTCACTAATCATACCTACATTCGCCACATATCGGATCCAGCGCCAAACGCTTGTCGGCAAGATGGCGGGTGCCGGAGTGACCGGTCACACCGGGAAGTTAGGCGAATCTCTAGGCTACACCTACACTGACTTCGGTACACTGCATGCTTGGCGCTTATTGGACTCGCCGTCACCTTACGAATTATACTGCCCCCGATCACTGCTCGTTATCTATTTTCTCAGGACTCAGTATGGATTGTACCGACCGACATCTTACTGGGTATGACGTAGTGTTGTTGCTTAGCCGTATCTAGTATCCCGACAATTACTCGGCGGACATACAGGGGCCAAAGGGGAGGAAGCATCAAATGCTGCGAATCTACTAAGATTGCCAAGTAAGTAATGTGGCCAAGTAATGTCTCGAAAAGTAATTATGTACCTGAATTGGGGCTTGGCTAAGAGCTTGCAGATTACCTATTTAAGATCTTGTTCCTTAAGATCGTACCCAGGGATATCAAGATGCGCTAGTGGTCCCGGTTCCAAGCCCGAGGTGAACTCCACTGTGGCTTATAAACGGGACTACCTATGGTGCAAATCTCGTGGTCGCAACTAACCTGGATCAACGTCTTCTCGCCATCACTGAACCGAGTGGCCGTCTCCACGCCGCGAAACACCGCTCACAACTTCCCGGATGCCAAGGGCGCTGAGACGATGTCAATGCGGTGTTACAGTGCTTTAAGTAGAGATCCATCAGGAGGGACGGAAACGCCCGAGTACCAGTAGCGTATGTGCCGAAGCCATTCAGCACTGACACTGACTGAGCAACCTACTACATAGTAAACCACGCGTTCCTATCTCTGGCAGTACCGCTCATGCCAGGAAAGGGCCAAGACCAGCCAAGCATCACCCTGTCAAATGTCAACTCTGAGATTTCGATGCTTTCCCGTTTCTGCTTTTAAGCCGCTATAGTTGGGTTGGGAATGTGCTGTTGGGCTGCATTACTGGCGCACCGGTCCCATAGTAATGNCCCCCCGAGTGGGAACTTTGAATATCTTATGATACTAACTAGGGTAGTGATTACGCTAGGTAAGTGATTACATTACACTACCGGCACTAGACTACCTACCTAGTGTAGCGGCAATGGGTTCCTGTGGATACCAAACATCGAATCTTCGGTCTTGTCGAACAAGGATACTTGATTATACTGGGGCCGGAGATTTTCCCCTGGGCCAACAATTTAAAACAACATGTTGCGGCTCATGGAGATCCTCGCATGCCAAGCTGATAACGAGTCCTCTTGAGGCTGTGGTTGTTGTTGTGTTTTCTAGCCCCTTGGCGTCTTGGCCGCCCGTTTCGACGAATTCCTAAAACATGAAGAAACTCGACGGACGACTAAGAGACGACAAGCTATAGGTAAGTCAATTTCGCATCACACAATTACTGAGGTAAGACACCTTAGCATCACTCAATCACTGAGGTAAGTCAACTTCGCATCACTAAATTACTTAGTGAGACCTGATGTGTCCAAACCACAATGCACGTGGGAGCCAAGTTTTTCTATTATTCGTATCTTCCTGATGATCATAGGCATTTAGGACGATTACGATGTGGAATCTCCTCCCAGACTGCGACCTGTCTCCTTGCTTGGCTTTTTACTGATCCACTTGAGTGACATTATCATGTGGCGATTGGTGCGCTCAACATCANTTTTTTTCGCGCCGAGAACATCATTTCTATAGCTGAGGTGTATTATTCTTTGCCCCCTTTCCCAGATGTTCGCTCCCGCAGCTCATTCCCGGCATCAAAGGTCGAACTCTGAAAGTAGGTAGGTCGGTAGAGACAAGTAACTACAAGACAGACAGGTCTTCATCAGTGCATACGTGTGAGAATATTTTAGTCTGGCGCTATGGCTAAGGCAACGGGCCGCCCTTTTTGACGTTATAGGTAAGTCCCGCAGATCACCCAAGAATTCCTTTTATTGTAAACGTATGTACCTAATGGTTAGGCACACACGGTCTATCTTTAGGTTACGCAAATACTTCTTGGCTATTTAATGCTAAAAGCTGTGACACAGTAACAGATCATGCAGACTACACATCAAAGTTTGAGATCCCAGGTGTCTTCCCTAATATATTTAGAAGACAAGTTTCTTCGCGACTTTCGTTTGCCTCTATCAAGCTTCCCCGTACTATACACTTAATTCGATTCATACACTCTCTACACCTCGTTTGTCCAAAATTTGAACTTCTCATCCACCGGTTGAACCGCCTTTCACAATGAGAGAGCAACAAAAGTTACCCACCGACCATCCACCCAAGTCAAATTCGTCTCTTTTCTACGAGAAACCGTCGGGTGTATTGCTCCCCCCTATGGCCAACGACGCTATAGTGAGCACGAGACCCTGCAGTCCGTTTGAAGATGTCCCGACAGCCGTGAACTCGAGATGTCCAAGCCTTGATATTGATGTGGAAAAAAGGGGTCATCATGACAATATCGATATTTATGACCCGAGTCGACCCAAAATAGGGCTTCGCCAACGTATACATCATTTTACGTGGGCGTGGTTTACCTGGCCGATGAGCACAGGCGGATTGTCACTTCGTAAGTCGCTTTCGTTCCCATATAGTTATACTGATTTAGAGTATTCTGAGATCAACACTGACGATATCCTATAGTAATCTACGCCCAACCATATCAATTTCCTGGTTTACGTCAAATAGGCTTTGCCGTGTACATTACCAACCTTGTCATTTTCACAACACTGCTCGTCTGTATGATTACGCGGTTTTGCTTACATCGCAACGATCTGCGCAATTCGGTCACACACGCTCGTGAAGGGCTTTTCCTTCCCACTTTCTTTCTGGCTCTTGCTACTATTATCACAAGCACAGAACGTCACATTGTAGTGGAAAATGATGCACCCCTCCGTTGGGTGATATTTGGTGCATTCTGGGGGTACCTTATCCTCACTCTCGTCCTCGCCGTCGCGCAGTACAGTTATCTATTCGCAAAACACAAGTTTGCACTACAGACGACGATGCCAACGCTAATGCTGCCTATCTTTCCGATAATGTTGTCTGGTACAATTGCTTCCGTCATCGCAGAAGCTCAACCAGATGTTACCGCCATCCCCATCATTATCGCAGGCCTAGCCGCCCAAGGATTAGGGATATCCGTGGCGTTCATGATGTACGCGCATATGACGGGAAGGCTCATCCAAGCCGGTAAGTTAATGAGATTCATCGACCATTTCCTAGCCGTTCTAACCTTCATCAGAATTGCCGAATAGAGAACATCGACCTGGCCTCTTCATGAACGTCGGACCCCCGGCATTTACCGCCCTCGCTTTGATTGGAATGGCGAATGGCCTGCCCGACTCTTTCGATCGCGAATTAGACGGCATTCTCGAAGCGAACATAATTCGGACGTTTGCCCTGATCTCCGCTATCTTCCTCTGGGGCCTATCACTATGGTGGTTTTTCATCGCCGCTGTAGCCGTTATCAGCTCGCCGCCCAAGTACTTCCATCTCGGATGGTGGGCTATGGTTTTCCCCAACACAGGCTTCATCCTAGCAACCATCTCGATTGCCAAAGAATTTCAGAGCATACATGTCCTACGGTTCGCCTCAGCTCTTTCGGTATTGCTCGTGCTGATGTATACCTTTGTGCTCGTTTCTCACATCAGAGCGGTCATTAAACAGGATATTATGTATCCCGGGCGTGACGAAGACGTTGAAGATCATTAAGCCCAAGCTTGACCAACACAAACCGGCATATCGATGCCCCATTCCTTTTCTAAGACATACACATACACATTCTTTACCCATTCGGCCTTTCATTTTGATTATCCCATATAGGCATTTTAATGTCTTAGATCTCCTTGATTAGATTAGCATACATACAAGCGCGGGCTCGCACACATAGATTTGGCTTGGTATAGAGCATTATAGGAAACATAGAAATTTTAGAGGCTTGAACATGCGCGTTTATAGCCGCATATGGTACGGGCCGGGCAACGAATGGTACGAATGAGGTCCAGTGGAAATAAAAACGCGGTGAGGCGATGACCGCTTACGATTAGTTCGAACTTCTGGCTTAGCCATTATAGATTGATACAGAATATTCGAGATCTGTTGAAGATATGTGCGAGAATCTCAGTTCGCAGAGTAGACTGTAGAATAATATGTATTTGGTATACGGAACATATTTGATGTGTTATATTCTTAGATGGTCTACTGTGGTGTGACTATTAGGGACCTCCAGTATCCGGATAGGTGATAGTCTCTTGTTGAATGTTCCTCAAACCTCCTCTCGCTACCACCCTATATATATAAGTAGCCCCTTTATTTAGCCTTCTAGACCCTGCGATAGACTTATTTTAAAGCCTCACTAAAGTGTCTCTAGGTGTGGTGGCAGCAGCCCAGTGATCAAATAAAGCAGTTCATTCATTGATACGGTGTGGAATGATGTCCACTATCCCACGGACTCCATCGCGAATGCCAACGTTTTTATTATTAGGCTGCTAACGACCAGGACTATGTAACCCTCCATAATAATCTGCTAACTCCTCAATTAGCCAATAAAAGATGTCTGTAATGACTACGCTGATGATTCTGGCTCAATCAATACTTCATAAGAACGATTTTCCATGAGAAATCTAATAACGCCACAGGCTTTTCATCGTATTTTTCATCACATAAACCAAAGAGAGAAGATGTGACTAGACAAGTCTATTATAAAGCTAATAGCAAGACTAGTGATTAATAGCGTTACAATGATCCAGCCTGTCATGTGCTGGCCTAGCTTGTGTCTCACAAAGATTCATGAAGAAATCAATACCGTTACGCATCTTTTCTTCTTCGAATAAGGTGTTGGGGGTTTGTCCAGAGGCTGTGGCGGGTCTTGTACACGACAATAATCATCATCCTCAACTTCAAGTAGGTGAGTGTCGACGGATCATCTTACGGTGACTCTCTTAGTAGCACCAAGAGCTCTTCTGGAAATGTACGATCCCCGTTTTGAAGATTCTGTAGGATTTCCATTTGCTCACCGGGTGCCCAAGTAACTCCATGCTCTAGCAGAATTTCTACTACCTCCGTCACAGACTCGTTGTCTGGCTCGTCGATATCCGACTCGCTATCATCTGGCTCGTCCTCGTGCTGAGTGTGTAAACGACGGTATCTGAGCTTGTGAAGCGCTAACGCAAGCAATGACGGCTTGGCATCCCGTGTAGCTAGTTTTAGATCTGTTCCATGCTCCACTAGAACGCGAAGTAGATCCGCGTCTCCCATATAGCAAGCGCAGAGCACTGGCATAATACACGATCCATTCTCATCAGGCGAGTTCACTTCGGCGCCAGACTTAAGCAACAGGTCAACGAAACCCGCTCGTGTGTTGCTCCCGGTTCCATTGCGTTTTGCAACGCAGGCAACGTTCATTATATATCCTGGGTCGTACTGGCGCGATAGATCGTGAAAGGATGCGTGGGAAAATAGACAGGCTGCTATACGTGTCGAGGCGTGTGTTGCAGCGTAAAACAGGGCGGTGTCTCCCCGGCTATCCTTGTCATTTAGTCTTGCACCTTTTGATATGAAGAGGTTTATAAAATCTTCGATTGGGACCTCCTCTGGGTATGTATCGCTGCATAAAGCGGTTAGAGCTGTATGACCCCAACGTTTGTCGGGACGATCGAGAGGCATTGGAATAAGTATAGAAAATAATTTCATATACCCTTCACAAAGGTCTGTAAGATTCCAGCCCTCATGCTCCTCAATGCATCTAGCATTTTTGGGAAATTCCTTAATAGCCGCAATTAGGGGGTGATAAGGATGATCACCTGGGTGCCTAAGAAACGCCAATGGTACATGGAGTAGGAATGTGACGATGATATCGATCATAACTGGGGTCGGTGGGCTCATAAGCAGTTGAATAAGGCCTTCCTCAAACATCATATCAAAGTCTCTGGGCGTTGCTTTCGACAGGAGTAGGCTCAACTTCTCCTCGTCCGTAGACTCTAGGAATTTGTTTCGGTGTTCCTGTCTGGAAGGGTAGTAAAGCCGTGACATTACGAAGTAATGAAATGGTGTTGTTGGGGGACGCCTCATGACGACAGGCGTAAGGCTCAATTGTCTACCCTCATTCAACTCCCTGACCGCTTGTGCGCCGGCGTCTTGAAGAATGCGCACAATGCTTATTGGTGCAAACCGATTCGCGACAGCTAGAGCAAGCGGCTGCATAAAACGGGAGTGTGAGGTCTCCATCTGATTCATGGCGGGCTTGTAAGCGATGAGGGTACGGACGATCTCTTCGGTGAGTCTGTCCTGGTCAAGCGCGGCTGGACGAACACATCTTAAAAGTGGATTTACTGCCCAATAGATGGGCGGGTAAAAGGAGAAGGACATAGGCTCATCATAAGCCAGAAGATTTTCTAGGTTCCACTGGTCCGCATTATCGACGAGAGGGTCATATATCCAACTTGTTTCGCTCTGGTGTTCTCCCGGGACGAAGTTCACATCTGCCCCCCTTCGCAAGAGAACCTTCACAGCTTCGAGCTGACGGAAGGCCACCGCGGTTATCAGCGGGGTAACGGCATGGTCGCGGTTGGTTAGAAAATCCTCGGGCCCGGTGGTCAGGCGGCAGGCGTTTTCGGAGAAGATGTGGTCTACGGAGACGCCCTTGTCGAGAATCTCGTTGATAATATCGACGAAGCCGTTCGCGCAGGCCCATCGCAACGCGCGCGGCTCAGAACTACTCGCATCGTCATCATATATGATGTTTCTAAGAAGCGTATACATGCCTCGGCACGTGCACATCAGATGGTACTTGTCGGATAGGGCGATACTCTTGGTGATCTCGAGCACGAGCTCTACTGGTAAGTCACCGAGGCTCGGCGGTAGGATATCTGGGCTAGGAGCCATAACGTGGTCTGGGATGGATTCAGATAGAATGTAAGAAAGATGGATGCGCGCTATTCGGTAGGTAGGGTTGTCGCAGGTAAGCTTTGCCTGTTTTCGTTGAGTGGTTTTGGGAGAATGCTAACAAGTTGACGTAGGATGAACTTGAGTGCTGCCGACTTGGGTGCGTGCTTAATCAGGTACTTACCTAGTTACCTACCTCCCTCACCCATCACTATTTGCTATACATTAGCTCAGGAACAAGAGCCACTACATTCACTACTGCAATTTCTTCCTACAGTATGGGAAAAGCTAGCCGTTAGATAGCTCCGAAGGTCGGCGTTCACGTATACTTGCACACCTACCCGCTACACCAACCTGACACATGGCTCACTACGAGGTATAGCTGATAGGAAAGCGAGCGAACCCGAGAGACGACGGCCCTTTTAGCTTCTGGTTACTATATTTTCAATAACAGATGTAACGAAAATAAGTTAACTGCATGCCCTATCGAGGAGTATTAAATTGTATATCTTAATGTTAAATATTAATGTCTATGTCATGTGTCTTGCCAACTAATAATTGGTTTCAGAAGGGAAGAGGGTCCTGGCTGCCAAAGTACGGTCATTCGGTTCCTTTAAAAATTGGATTGCTCTCTATGACCCTGGAGTCAAACAAAATTTCACCCCATGGCGTGTTTACGTACAGCATTGTAAGGGTTGCAATTTTCTTTTAACTCTTGGACTCGTACTAAAGAGTCTTTCGTGGCTTAAGTGATCTTAACATACTTTAAACCGACTTTATGGAGATCCCCTCATACGTTTGCTATAGTCCTCGCGCCGCCCTTGTCATCCATGATCAACGGAAAGTGTTCCGGAATTCTCAGCACCTGCTTGTACATCTTCGTCATGGCTATGCCGGTAATCTAATTACTTTTTTCTATTTCCTCGTTACGTAGCACTACCCTGTATTAAAATCCAATACCACGGACTCGTGAAAAGACTCGGCAGAGATATAATAACACCCACCTTTACTCTACATCGTAATACATTGATAACTCCATCTGGGTATGTATGGCTGGGCGTGGGTGATGTAGATGCCTAGGCACACATACATACCTTGGCACCAAAGTGAGTGGCTACGTCAGAACACCTATAATGTTCTTCTATCTTCCAGCGAGAAGATACTAGAAAATTCCGCCCTACCTGATATGCAGGTACCTAGGTAGATGTTTGCCATCTGCCTGCTTAGCCCAGCAGGCACCTACATAGCTACTTAATTATTTCTCTCTTGCCTTTCCCCCCTCCCACAATTCAACTTCTCCATCTCCATACGCACACCCGATCGTAGTCACACACACGCCTAAGCATAATCAAACAGACACATATCCGCCCCATCACAGATACCCCCAGAACCAAAGAACACCTAGAAACGTACGTACAAACGCGTTTACACCTTTTATACGCACTAATTAAAACTTAACTAACAGATTTTGTTTAGATCAAACTATCGCACAATGACCGACAATAACGCCGGTAAAGGGGACCAGGAAGGCCGTGTCGCCGCGGTGTTCGACGAAAATACGATGAGTGTCACTATCACCGAGGGTGATAGGAAGGGAGAGACTCATCAAGTGTCTCGCGTATCAACGGCCGAAGCGCTGGAGATGCTAGAACACGGTCATCCAGACGATCTCTGGATTCTTGCGCCGGCCCCAGAAGACGATACCGCGCATAAGAAGAACGGCTCGGGCGGTAAATCTAACTCCTAAAGGTATGACGAAGGCTACTCCCTACATCAAGACAAGTATTAGTGACTGACTGGTATGGCAGGAGGATGCGTCGGCAGGGCGATTTGGAACAACGCACTCGTTGAGAAATCAGGCATAGATACGAGGTCTTAGGAAGCCCGTAAATAGATACAATTGAAGAACCACTGAAAAGCTTCACAAAGACTATACCACGCAGTGATAGAAACAGTGAAACCTACGAAGTGTCTCTAGCATTGATTACTGAAGCACTGGAGATGCTAGAAGAAGATGATGATCCAGACGCCCTCTAGAATATCTTCAATTGTCCATTTAAACGTGTTGAAGTTCCAAGTCCCAAGATGAATGGACACGGCGATTCGATCTCCAACAGTCACTCCGCTTAGGAAGTCTGCGGTTCAGCTCGAAGGTGAGTATTTGAAAGTACTCTAGGACCATGCTTTGGAGCAGATCCACAATACGAAAGACCGGTGTTCTTATTGCTCCTGCGATTTGGTCCGACTACGCCAGATCTTGTATGCGTAAGGTAGCAATACTTGCTGGTATATTGGCGTTGCGTTCTTGGCTAAGAAATAACTTAGAACAAGGTGGTTGCGGAATATATATGTGTCGATAAACTATTTTTAGATACTTTGTATGCTAATTTTTATTGTATAACAAGAGCTACATAAACATATAGAGCATAAAAACATGTTGAAGAGTTCTCATTCTGCTTTAAGAATTATACTATTAGACCGCTTCGATCTTTTACTAGTTCGGGATGTGGTAACGCTTAGCAGAACCAAGGAGACACCAGCCACCTTGGAAGCGAGCTCTAACGGGAAATTGACTAGTGTCCGATTTTCATTACGAATAATATCACGAGTTCAAAGCAATATCAAGGCGTTCCAAGAGAATGGGTTGTAAGAACAAAGCAAAGAAGCAGAAGATACGAACCGAAAAGACAAGCAGCAGTGTAGTACATCGCAATAAGGTGGAATGCTATGCCTTTTCACATTTACATTAATTCGTAGTCGTAACTACTAAATGCGCTATCATTACAGTGAGCTTAGCGATATTATCGGCTATAACTATGGTGGGCTTAGTGATAATAACCGCTACCTTGTGTTGGGGTAGTCACTTTCTCTTCAATTACCTTGCAATAAAGTCAGATGGACTGCTGTAATACTGAAATCTTATTTATGGGAGATGCCCTATAGAATTATATATTCACGACTGGCTTCAGTAGAGATATTATTTATGTATGGGGTGCAAGAAGAAAAGAATGAAATTCTACACAATCTAGACAGGTCACGGCAATACGAACCCCAAAGATGTATGGAGGGTGACAATTTTTCAATTGCTATCTACTCTGCTGTTAGGGCATAAGCCTGAACTTGTCCAGTATTATAGGCCAGGCTTTCGACAAGGTCGAGCTAAAGAGAAGCTTTTTCACGGTGATTTCAGTGAAAGTGTCTTGAGGTGAGATACTAAGTACAAGTATTTAATCTCCGGAAGTCTTGTTGGCTGAGAAGCTTGTTCCTCAGGCTATTCTATAGATGATTACAACTCTTCCGTCATGAGGAATCCATCGTCACCGTCGTCCTCCGTAGCTGGATCCTGAACGCCCGTGCTCTGACCTGTCAGATCCGAGCCAGCGGAATCGGAAGCTTTAGGGCCTTCTTGATGACTAGTCGTCATAGTCTCTTGGTCACCCTTGACCCTGCTATCTGCATCGTTATCTGAAGGGTCCTTTATATCATAGGGACCGCTGGCCGGATGGCTTCTATCCCTCCCTTGGCCAAGCAGGCGGCGGCCTAGAACTGAACCCATTGGAGTGGCAGACTCGGAAGTATCTTGATGCCTAGTAATTATCGTTTCTTGACCGCTGTTAGCGGCCCTCTTGCTCCCTCCCTGTTGTTCTGAGGGATCGGGGACTGAACGACTCGGAATCTTCCGGCCGACCGTTGGATGATTCATTGTCTCGATTGGGAGTATGGGTTGACGACCAGAAATTGATTTCGTAGCTAGCCGGTAATCGAGGGTAGAATTACCTGGATGCTGGCCGGTTCTGCCACTCTCCGTGCTGAATGGGGCCATTGGTTGACCACTAGCAGTTGGTGCACTCGGTCGAGCTATTGGCTCAGTGAGTTGCAGGTGCATGGTGTCCCTGAGGGGCTGTCTAACTGTTGGCTCGATAAGGCGAGGTTCTTCCTTAACAGTGTGCGCGGTGTCTCGGCGAGACTGTCGAACTGGCAGCTCTCTAGGCAATTGTTCATCCTCGGTGTCACGCGTGGTGCCTCCATGAGACCGGAAACGTTTATTTGAGTATGATACTTGTCGTTTTTCTCTAGTACGAGGCCTCTTCCTGGATGCTGTAGGGGCTGTAGGAGCCTCGTCGGGGTCTTCCTCTTCATCGTCTGGAAGCACTCGTGCGTGCCTGGGAATATATTGGAGGATAGTTTCCTCACTATCAAAGGCTAGCTCGTAGGCAATAGCGTTTGCCCGAAGACCTTTCAATGCTGTGTGGCGTAGCTCTTGATATGTCTTCTTATCGGCAGGGATGTCTGGGGCGTTATATATGCCGCCCTCCCGCGAAGACGTAAATAGGCGTACCTGCCACTCAGCAGGTAGGAAAGGCACCACCGTGTCTGTAATGGTCGCGTCTAGGGCCCTAACCAAGTCGCTTAAATCTGCTGTGCGGACCTGAAGAAGATCATACGGCTCTAGGTCATTTTCATCTTTATCTCGAGAAACAGGTTGGACAATCCTGGCTATGGATTTGAAGATCTGAAATACTCTTGAGGGCCATTGTCGCTGGCGTTTGAGTCTTTTCTCGACTTCTTCGAGCAGATCCGACTTTGGGACATCCGGCTTATACCGTTGGCAAGCTAGGAATGCCTCGAAAAACGGATCACCGTATGCTTCTAGTTTCCAAGGACGACGGTCGTCCGATCTGCAAATGCAGACAAATCTAATAGCATAGACCATAAGATAAAAGTCGTTGCCCCATGCACTATGGATAACTAGGTCTATTAGGGCTTCGTTGAACGACCTAGACCAATCCATGCTGATCAATGTCGTGAGCGGGGGTTTCTCGTTATCACGGCAGAACACTAGTCCTGCGCTAGGGCAGATGATTTCTGTTGGGAACCTATGCCACTTTCGTAGGCATAACTTGTATAGCTTTGGGCCAACTTCGGCGCCTTTGTCGCCGGCTGTATCCTCGTGCTCAGCTTCGATGTCGGGAATCTGATCGGCACGTTGGTGGACATTTTCTATATCTTCTTCTAGCCACTGGAGGGTCGCTGTGATCTCTTGGCCAACTTTGGGTATAACACCCTCGCAGATGGCCTTAACTTGGGCTTTGGTGACTGCAGGCATTTCATTCCGAAGCCATTCGCCAATACTATCCGTGTATGTCTCTAGACGGAGTGTTTTCTCGTTGGGCCCGTCGGCCGACTTCACCTCCTCCTTCTTCTTGCCTTTAGGCATCTTGATTATCTCGTTTGTGCTCTTTTTTGCGAGGGGATCGTATGACAAAAAAAAGAACGGGCGGGGAAAAAACTAAAGGTCGATGTTATAAGTCGTGATTGATTTTTTTCGAGGTTGAGAGCAAAGTTTGTGGGAAAAAAAATCAAAGTGTGAGAATTAAAAAAAGAAGAAATGGGATAGTGGTGTAGGTGCTGTAGGCTTATTCTAGCATGTAGTGGCGTTGCCTTGCTGCACTTGCTTCTTTTGCTGCCTTAGGTACCTATCGACCCAGTAAGTTCCTACCTAGACTTATGTGCATCTACCTCTGTATTTACTCGCGTACCTTCAGTAAGTACCTACTTACCTACCTAGGCCTAAGGTACCCATATGGTTACGTGTAAGCAACTGCACAAGGTACAACTAGCATGCGTTCTAAACCACATGTTAAGGCATAGGGGTATGTCAAGAATTTTATTCAATGTAAGGGCACATGCTCTATTCTCTGTTCCCTCTAGCATTTGAATAATTTAGATATTTACAAGGAGTATCTCTACTAGGCGTAGGTCTTCTATACATACCTAAACACACATAAACAAGTACTTAAGCAACAGCCCACCAGCCGCCGATGTAGGTACTCTAATGCTCTGATCAAATCACCCACATTTTCCTGCGTTCTCTAGCCACCTACCTAAGTAATAAAACATGCTGTACCTTTCTTACACTTCATTAGATGTTTTACACATACGAATAAGCATCTTGGTGAAGTTGATTTAGGCTCAGGTCTATGCATCCAGGTCCAACTCTTTGCATTATTGATCCAATCATGGATGAAGCTGAATCCATATCGGGAAATACGTCTGTTGCACTAGCAGGACAAGGTTTCACTCGCGCGCTGGGATCATGGAGGCATAAGTACATAGGTACATAGGTACATAAGCATACAACTAAGCACTGCTCTACTGTCCGATTCTATTACGCACTACTAAGTAGGTAATGCCTTGGCTCCTCTCATCAATCTTCAGAGCATCTTGGCACGCCTTTTGCGATTCGGACAATAGAACTCTTTTTATTTTACCAAGCAGGATCGTAATCAAGCCAACAGCATCACGAACCTCGCACCGCCATCACTACACGAGGATTGACACAACAATAGTGGTATACATACTGTATTTGTCTTGGGCCATTTATTCTTGACTAACTTTTACTTATGGCCTTTAGATCCCAATCCAATTTGCCGCTATCTAAGCCCGGGATGGCTGAACTTGAACAGCCACGAGACAAGGCTAACGACCTTCGAAGCATCTATAAAGATGACCCGATTCACCTTGACGATGCCCTGACAGGCTTCTGGCCAACACTTGCCTACTGGGAACATATCAAAGACGGTCAGAAAGTTCAAATAAGACTTCATAACCTTACAGCCGTGATCATGTTCCTGCGTCGCATGTACGCTTTCTGGGGCGGCAAAGACCTGTCTGGCGGGGAGCCAACGCCTCTCACAACTTTGGCATGGAAAAAAGATCCTTTCCCCAAAGATGCCACGCCTAAAGAGACGCAAGAAATAAACGATCTACTCAAGGAGCTTGGCTTCTTTGCGTCAGGAGGACAGACTCCCACATTCGAGGATATCCTACACCACAAGATGCTGGGACAGTTCTGGGGAACCGCCTCCATGACCCTAACTTGCGATAAGCCCCTACAGAAAGGCGAGGACGGCGCGTGGTCAGTATCGGACCGCAAGTTTGAATTTATACTTCGCGATCTCTGGAAAGTCGATATAGTCAGGATAAAGAGCCAGACTCCCGTTCACGAGGCCGTACGTCGTGTGTCCAATCGTCTCATACCGGCTATGCCCAAGAAGGGTCTCCTTGAGAGGAAAGTTCTCTGTAACTTTCCACCATTTATACGTGTGGCGTATCGGTTTAACAGCGACGATCCCAACCCGTCTCAACGCTTTTCTGACCTTCGTTCCTTTCAGCTAAGGGCAGAAACGCTTATTAATGGGTCTGATACCATGAAAAAAGAGCATGCCTATGTCCTCATAGCGTGTTTCCTCAAACCCAATCCCAACAACGAAAATGACATTGGCGAAATAAGGTTATATTTCGATGATGGGCATCCTATACAGCCCCTAACTCCATTACCGGAAATAGAACACCTATACAATCCCGATCCTCGAAGGATAGGCGATCCGGGTGTAGATTGCATTCTACTATACGCAAAAGCAACGCGTCTAATAGATGACATGTTTTCTTCGGAGTTGGCCTGTGGAGTCAATATCCCCAACGGCATTATTTATATGAGCAAAAATCTCCATAAGTTACGGGCTTTTTCCGCTCTCGAAAGAGTACAACCGGAGGAAAGAGGAGACGCATCAACTGCTCAGAAGTCAAAGGCATCAGATGCACAACGAAAACCAGCGGCATCAACTGCTCAAAAGGCGGGGGAATTAGATGCTCAGAAAGCAAAGGTATCCGAGGGACAAAAGCCAGCGGCATCAAACGCAAATAAAGGGAAAAGACCTTACACCAGCAATGATGACACGCCTCCTTCAAAACGCAGGGCACCTAATGATCTGCAGAGAGGGAATATATTAGTAAAAGAAGAGCCTCCAAGCGTACCTGGCATTGAATCTAGACTTTTACCTCTACGCCCTTCACGCTCCCCTGTCCATAGGCCATACCCTTCCAGGAGCCCTGGAAGTCCTGGAAATATACCACCAGCCAGAGGTGGTCCACTACCTCGTCAAGAGGACCTTTTTAAAAGTTACATGAGCGCAAGATATCGTCGAGATGGTTCTCCTAATGGTGAGAGGAGCGCAAGATATCGCAATGGCGTCTTCAAGGGTCATAGAAGCGGGAAACATCGTTAATAGAAATTAATGTTTAATTATGCTATATTCCCTACGTTTATGCTATCTTCTTTACAATTCTGAAATAGTCTTTATAATAGGGATATGTTCTTCGTAGACTCTATTGCCATGTAAGAAACTTTAAAGGCTAGGAGTTTTATTTGAACACTTTAATAGGCTGCATGGCATAGCCATACTATGCTTGTTGTGCCTGAGATCCCCTTGTATTCCGAGGGTCTCTCGTTTGAACGCAGTGACCGGTAGCACAGCTACACGGACTTTGAATATTAGCGCCGCAAGATGAAGCTATTTGTTGCAAGCAAACCCACGTTGCATAGCGGGTTAGACACCGAGGCCAATTGTTAACTTTGTTAGGTAACGTAGTAAAGTTCTGGAGTGCACCTAGCTCGCTCTGGTCAACGCTCGGAGGAATATCATCTATCTCAATAGATTATAATTCTCTAGGTATATCTAGACTTGATCGCTCCCACGCAGACAGGTTTGATCCTGGGGGGAAGGGGGGGGGGGGGGTAACTGGTGGGTTTGGCTCGATGGTTGCATCGTAATGCAACTGGTAAAAGTTGCGCAGCCGCATTTGCATGCCTTCTACCTTCCTCCTCGCTACTCTTTTTGTAGCGTCAAACAGCCGGGTTATATATTTCAATTCAAGCCGCTCACTGTGTAGTTGTTTCTGAAGGGAGTCGATCTCCTGCGACGAAGTCTTTGCCGTTTCGTCGACCTGTGCTGCAGACCTTGAGGCAGTAGCTTGTTCTAAGGCATGCTGTTCATACTGAGCTTTTAAGGCAATAAACTCTTGCTGAGCCTTGTCAGCCTCCTTTTTCGATGCCTCGAGTTGCACAGACAACGTGTTGTTCTCTCTTGTAAGAACAGCTATAAGATTGTTAGCATTGCACTTATCTGTGGTAAAACCGCCTAGGTGGCTCTCAACGGCCTCGATAGCCTTGTTAATCATCTCCAGTTGATCACGGAGATGGTTGAATTCTACTGATTGAATGGCGTTCAACTGATTCTTGATTGGAGCCAATTCGAGATGATTCAATGATTCTACGGCGCTTATTAACATTACTCTGAATAGTAGAAACAATTCAGATGTCATCTTTCAAGTCAGCTTAAATTCTCCCTAACTGCCGCAGCATATCCTGGCACTGGTCCCGGGCGGCGGTATGCTCTTCGCCTTTCTGCTTATAAGCAAGCCTGGCGTTTGACGCCTGCTCTATTCTAGCCTGCAAGTCCCTTTCTAGGGCCGCATAACTTTTATGAGTCTTGTGGAGGGCGTTATTGACCTCTGGGACTCGACCTAGGGACACTCTGAGCGTTGTGGTAAGCTGGGAAGCATCGGGCTCTTCGTCTAACAATCGTAGGAATTGATTCTGTACGCGGTCTACGACTCGGATGAAGTTCTCTATTGTCTGCTTGAGACCTCTATGATCTATCAAGTCTTTGCTCCCTATGCTCGTCATTTTTAGTTACTTGTTCTTGATGTTTCTTTGTCGTTTTCTTTTCTGGTTCAATATATCAGGTATTGAGTACAGGTAGAAATCAGGAGAACGACGAGGACGATGGGATCATGGGGAAAATGTCACAATGGGAAGGGATGAGAAGAACACCCAATACTCGTCAAGCCTTAAGCAAAGTCCGCCTGCCGTCTTGATCCTACTCTTGCATATATACTTCCTCATACCTGCTCAAACAAGCATGCTTCACTACATATAGGTAGCCATATGCACTGTTGAGCGGCTGCTTAAACGTAGCACTGCATGCTGCGGTGTAACGAGATGGCGGGTCTTGCACCTCCGCTTGAATGAGACGATCATGGCCTAAAATACAGGGCAGGTGGTCACTAACAGGGCCAAGTTTCTAGTGGACTCTACGCTAATACTCATGTTACTCCTACATACAAGTACCTGGAGAGACATACCTATGTAGGTGTAATATTATATAAACATAGGATCGGTAATAAGGGGCAATCATTACACAATAAGCACATGGGAATAGGAGGATCATTGATATTAGGGAATATTCTTTATTGGGAGCTCATACTGGCTGTAGCACCCCTCTAACTCGAGCCTCTTTGAAGCATCCAAGTGTGCCAACTACAGGGCTCTCGAGGGAGTAAAATCGTATTTGGTTCGACGAGCCCATGCATGGACAACTTTGTCAGGGACAATCAATATGTCGCTGATTGTAGATGATTGGTCGGAAACCGTAATGTTGAAATATAGTCCGAAAATGGCAGTTCCGTGATCCACTATGTCAGGTTTACGACGCAGAAGCAAAATAGTCAACGGGTCGTCCGAGATCTCATGACCCATCGCAGAGGAGTATTCAAATCCCAAGTAGTTAGAGTTAAAGTATGTGATTAACACGAGCCGGTCTGAGAATGCATCCAATAGCTGGCGCATAATCTCTTCATAGCAGTTGTTAACATGCTTCTCGGAGTCTAGCCCGTTTGTGAGTTGGAATAGATAGCCGGATAGACAGCTTTGATTGTCTAATCGCAATCCATCAACTACTAAACTCTGAATGAAATCGCATTCGGCTCCGATACCTGGTGCGAGTTCGAACCATCCGTGCTGGGCTAAGGCAGAGGTATCTCCCTCTGGTGGCATTAAACAACGCCGTCTCATGAGCTCAGAAAGTAATAGGGATAGCCACGGTGCGCCTTTGTCCATCCACGAATGTAAATATGTAGGCAAGAGGACGTTAATACGTTGGGCTATGATTTCGTTGATGTCTATGTCGTCACTAACGTCGGGTACAAGGACTGAAATCTTAGGCCGCCCAGGATGAGGACGGAGCAAGGAAACCAAGCGATTGAAGCCACATGCGACATCTATTGTGGGTCTACTAAGGTCCTTGTCCGGGCGGATTCCTACCTCAAGCCAGCAGAATTCCAAATCAGTCCGACCAGTTGTTACCATTAAGTGAAATGTCTCTTTGGCTTGAGGGCCATGGAGAACAACGTATTTTTCGGATGAGTCGGCCAGCTGTGTATGAGAAGCCCAAGCCCTCGTCTCCAAAAATGACCTCTTTATAAGATGGTTGACATATCGTTCAACATTTATTGGAAGACACGATTCGATCGCCGTCGACAGGGCACCCAACTTATTTAGTCCTGTTATCCCCGTTATCAAAAATATAGCAACTAGAGGATGGAAGTGCAAGTGATTCTTGGGTCCACTTGGCTCTTCCATCCCCCTTATCTGATAGAGGACTGGAGTATAATTGGCGATTGCCGGCCTCATGAGTAGATCGCAAGAATACTTAATTTCGCTAGTGGTCATGGCGCATACTGTCGTCGGCGTCCCCTGAAACCCGGGAGTGAAGACCTGCTTCTGCTGTGGGCCAACAGATATAATAGCGGCAAGTCGGTCGATTGTGCCGGTAATGGTGCCGATTCCCGTGGCCGAATAGAAGATGAAGGGTCCGGGTCTATGGCGTTGCCGTTCCTCAATATACCGTCGTTGACCAAAGTTGGGAAGCTCATAAAAAAGCCAAGGGCAGTTTTCTTTCTGTTTCGAGAGAAGTCGATGGCAGGCTAAATACCTGCTTCTAGGACCGACAATCACCACTTTCGGGAATGTAATACTGCCGAGAATAGCTTGAAGCTTTGATACAACGGCTTCAGCTACCTTTTCGTTGGGGTCGGAACAGTTCGGGATAATCTCCTCATGTCTCTCTGGTATACTGATATGTTCGGCGAGGCCAACATCAAGGAAACACTCGCTATCCCAACTGCTCGGCCTCGGCTGGAGGAAGAACATTCGCACCCAAATCGGGGTTTTATCAGCTCGACTAACCCATATCTGCAGTGAAATATAGACTGCGAAATCCCACGCGAACAAGTCAGGGAATAGAGTATCGACGACAACGACATATCGTATATGCCTCTTGAAGATACTGTCGTTATGCAGGAATTCGGTTGCTGGCTGGACATGAGAATCGGGTGGTTCTAGGAGCAGGTCCAGGAGCAGGTTCCGATTTGACTCGCAAATCTCAGTATGCAGCATACTTTCTCGCAGCCCTTTGAGATCCTTTCTTAATTCCGCCGCTCTGATCGGAGTTGCTACAAGAATCACAAACTTTGTCTCCATATTCTGACACTTATACAACCACTCTTGGAATAGATATGAGATAAGTAGAGCCTTATCGGGCGCATATCCGTCCAGGAATCGCGAGAAACATCCCGGCGTCGGATCTTCTATCATTTCGCCTAGTACAGGCGGGAACTCGGTCGGCGTATTCATTTTGTCGTGTATTGGCGGCGGACTGGGTTCGAAGAAAGGTGGGTTGTAAGGAATGCGAATGGGGAGGTGTGGTAAGGCGCCTCATTGTGTGTTTGTTTCGGTTCATTTCCCTACCCATGAGGCAAACAGAAATTACACGATGTAGGCACCTATCTCTTGAGCAGGTGCACAAAAACTAATGTACTTACATACCTCTATACATTCACTAATGCCACCCCCCAAGCACTTAAACTAAAGGGAGGGGAAATAGTTCAAGGATTGCTACTCTAGACATTGGAGCGCCAAATGCACTATGCTATCTATAGGCATACTTATATATCCAGTGGTTTCCAGTAGGTTCTCCACTGCACTGGTTGTCAGGTGATTAACCCACTACCTATAACTGCCTACTGTTAATTTAGGTATATAACTACATAGTTACAAGGAACACCTTCTTTTCTTCTATACTTAATAAAGCAGTTACCAATTAAAAAATCTAATACCAACGTAGCAATTACTAAGTATAAGATCTATTTAAAGGGTGACTAATAAAGCACAAATAACTATTTTTGCAGCTTTATAGCATTATTACCATTACTATATCCTACGCTTTACGCCTTACTATATAACTTATGTTTTATTGTTTTATATAGATTTAAAAACAATAAAAATAAAAAGCATAAATAATAAAAAATAAACCTTTAATAAGTTGTTAATAAGCTTTTATTTCCTTATTATTTAACAACTATTATAAAGTTATTTAGTATAAATAATAGTATAAACAAACACTAAATTACCTTTATTTATATTTAATATCCGTATTTTTATACTTTTTTTTTAGTTTTTATGCCATTATTACCATACTTTAATAGCCTTTTTATCCTTTATTACAACTGCATTATTACCATTATACCCTTAAACTAATAAGTAGTAAACTCATAACTACTAATATGTTTATAGTAATATAGTAGCCCGGTTATAATATTTTAAAAAAGCAAACTAAAAAAAAGATTAATAGCTTTTAATTATTTTATTTAATAAGCTATAATTGTATAAAAAAGATTAATTATTTTATTTAATAAGTTATAATAGCTATAAAAAAYTAAAGCAATAAACTAAAATATTAAAAATATTATTATAAAATAAAAATAACACTAAAAGTATAGTTTAAAAAAAAAGGTAATTATATATTTAGTAGTTTTTAATAAGTTTTTTATTATATTAATTATTAAATAACTAACTTACTACTTATAACTACTTACTGCTAATTTAGGTATATAACTACATAGTTATAAAGAATACCTTTTTTTCTTCTATATTTAATAAAGCAATTACTAATTAGAAGATCTAATACTAACGTAGTAATTACTAGGTGTAGAATCTATCTAAAGGGTGACTAATAAAGCACAGGCTTACCACCGTAGAAAAACTTGCTGCAGCACATACCCCCCCTTGCTAATGTACCTAGCGGAAGTGGGGCTGTCTCACCTCAACCAGATTCGTGGTCCACTAATGTTTTTTCCCAAACCTACCAACGATGTGGCGGTACATGCGACCAACCCAGTCAGTGGAAGGGGAAGTTGGTAACCGACTAATCAGAATTGGGAACCAGTAACGCCACTGTATATGTTGTCGGCATCAAAGTTACCTTGCAATAATCTTAGGCGTGCGTACCCTCGGCCACGACTCTTCGTAGTTTATATAAGTCGATAGGTGTAGAGTCATGTCGGTGAAGTTAACTTACCTACCTAGACAATTAATCTCAACTTCTCGCATGTACACTGCCTTGTGTCGGTGAGGTTCGATTAATCATGACTGCAACTCATAAAGCTAATAAAGCCAAGGCGGAAATCAGCAACTTCCGCTTGATGATCGAAACCTTCTTGCGCGAGCTACACGATCCATTATTTGCTAATAATGACTATGAATTACTACATATATACCGCCGGGAAATGAGGGTGCTCGAGGAGAATCCTAAGGCTAATGTTCGATTACCTACCGATTCTGCTATCGGTTTCTTCATCTGCGCCATGTTTGAAAGTGGACGTATGAATCGAGGCAAGCATAGCTAACTAAGTGGCACAAATATACATACTTACGACCAATAGGGAACTACAAGGAAATACTCCGAAGTCTTGTTCTCCCCTTTGTGTTGCGATTCGACGATTCATCGCCTTATTCCGCTGGCCTACCACAGGCAATTCATGTCTCATTTAACGATGCTAACGAGATACATGCGATTGGAACATCAATGGACATCTGGCGCTATAATAAGCGCTTGCACTTGCAGGCGTCAATGGCACGAAGCACTCGTTTAAACAGTTTGAAAAGCATGTGCAGCGAAAAATTCCACTCGATATTCGAAACTTGCAATAAGGAATTGAAGAGGGATTTCGAAATACTAGAAAATCAAGGCCGTGGTTTCTTTGCGGCCGCCAAGGAAAGACGTTCGAAGTCGTCGAGCAAGTTTCCTCTCACTGGTGAAACAATCAAACCCATGGGCGATTTAAAGCCCCCCCGCTACTTCTGCGCTTGCCGGTTCACCATAGCAAGCATAGAAGACCCCCCAATGCGACGGAATTTGAATCGGGCGTTTGGAATAGACAGCTGTGCGGAGGTTGAAGCAATGTATGCCATAGAGGCCAAGGCTCCGCGATACTGAGGGGGACACGGACAGGGCCAGCGCGAAGTAGGTAAGCAAGAACATCAGTAAAGGACCAGCCGAAGTTCATACTAATCGTAACTAAAGGCGTGTCGATGAATTAGTATAAAGAAAAGGTCACACGACCTGGGAATGAAGGTTATGGTATTTGGAGATCTAGCGGGCGCAATTGTGTTGCTTTAGAGGGACGGTATTCATGTATGGGCTACAGAAAAGCGGCAATTCTAGGAGTCAATGTTCTTTTATCTACTGCATTGCTTCGGCTCCGTGACTTCTTGCAAACCCCCCGCGTAGATCAACTATACTCACGGTGGATATCTTGTCTCTAGCACTATTACACCTACCTACAACATCAATATCCAACTACTTATCTAGGTAACTGTTCAGCGGTACATTACCCCAAATAGGTGCCTAATTAGCTGAGATTCGATGGTCTAGTGCTTACTTTACAATGTCGCGGAGCTGAGGCAGCCCTTAAATATAATGCTTAAACATCATGATTAGCCAGTCACTATCATTAGACAGCGTAAAGTCACGTTTTGATATTTCTTTATTCATTAGACCTTAGCCTACCAGGCCGCCTTAGATCCTATGCTATACCTCGCCAATTTCAAGGCAGGTGAAATCGAGTTGAGTCCCTTTTCTTTTGCATCCGAGTTTTTTATCGTGTACAGGAGGTATATCACAAGCAAGCAGGAAAATCAATCCATCGCATGGCTCTCCCTCTATGTTTAAAGCTGAAAAAAACGCCTGGCCTTTTCAACAGTATAGTTCATTCCTCATCCACATACACACAGACCCTATCTATTGCTTCTTCTTGGTCTCGCCCGTTGCCGGAGGTGCGCTGTACAGCCACACAGCACAGAAAGCAAGCCATCCCGATACAGTAACTCCAATTCCTGCTATCCAGGGCCAAGCACCAGAGATGACAAAACTGCGAGGCCACTCGTTGTGGGCAAAGTGCCGTACTGAGACCGTGTTCTTTTCAAACACGTTGCTCAAGAACGGCCGCTTGTAGTTGACTAGGAAATTGAAAATGCCATGCTGGTCTGGGAGTTTGAACGAAACAGAGTAGGTGGTGCTGTCCTCCGAGGAGATGGTTGGGTTGAGCTTGAGCCGATGGAAAGGCGACAGCATGCTGAACTCGAGCTGCAGCTCATCGCCCTCGGGGACTGTGAAAGGAATGTACTTGTCCCACGAATACTCAGAAAGAGAAATAGAATACGTCTAGTCCTGTTAGTCATGTTGCGCTTAGCGAGTAATGGGAGAGAACGAGTAAACTCACCACATCGTTCTTAATGCGGTAGATCTTGGGGTTACTGGCATTGCTCAAGCCTTCCTCGTTCAAGTGATGCTCGACCCAGTTGACACGCAAGACGCCGATCTCATTAAAAGTCCACCCCGATACCGCCTTCGCAAACTCCCGGTTAAGAGTGCTCACAGAATTCTTCTCTCCAACCTTCTTCACCTTCGCATCGAACCACTT
>JAPUUL010000370.1:0-19943 GCA_029590625.1 Lasiodiplodia mahajangana
GCTTCGGACTCGCAGTTCCACGCCCTGGCTGGTGCAGTTGGCGGTTTCACTTCAGGCGTTGTCACCTGTCCTCTCGACGTCATAAAGACTAAGCTACAGGCTCAGGGTGGTTTCCTACCCGTGTCTAAAGGGAGGCATGTCGGCCATCATAAGGTGTACTCCGGTCTGGTCGGCACAGGAGGCGCCATATGGAGAGAGGAGGGTATCCGCGGCCTATATCGTGGTTTGGGACCCATTGTCCTAGGATACCTACCCACCTGGGCAGTTTGGTTTACAGTCTATAATAAAAGCAAAAAGTACATGGGCGACCATCATGGTAAGTTGGATGTCCGTGCCATCTGAGGTTAGAGTCTAGTTATTAATCATCTGTCCGGCAGTGCGTAATCAGTTTGCTATCAACTTCTGGTCATCCATTATTGCTGGAGCCAGCAGCACGGTAGTAACAAATCCGATCTGGGTAATCAAGACCCGCCTCATGTCACAATCGTCCAGTGGTTATAACAGAGAGATGTCGGTATTTCCGAGGTCCGGTAATACACCGACGTCGAGACCAACTATCAACTCGCCCTGGCATTATCATTCAACCATCGACGCCGCCCGCAAAATGTACTCATCCGAAGGCATATTATCCTTCTATTCAGGCCTGACACCCGCGCTACTAGGCCTTACGCATGTCGCAGTGCAATTCCCTGCTTATGAATTTCTGAGAAAGAAGTTTACGGGCCAAGGTATGGGAGAGATGACGGACGCCACCCAGCAAAGTCACTGGTTCGGTGTGTTGTCAGCCTCAATATTATCGAAGATTATGGCGAGCTCAGCTACATATCCTCATGAAGTGATCCGGACGCGGCTACAAACACAGCGACGCCCAACACCAGGGGTAGAATACCTACAGGGGTTAGGGATTTCGGAGCATACGCCCGGAAACCAGCCTCAGCCGACTAAGAGAGCTAATAACAACAGTCCTCAGCCCAAATACAGAGGTGTAGTCATGACTTTCCGCACGATACTAAAGGAAGAGGGCTGGAGAGCTTTCTATGCGGGCATGGGTGTGAACATGATGAGAGCAGTACCCGCAGCAACAGTCACCATGATGACATATGAATATGTCATGAAGTCCCTCCACCACGCGCAAGCTGAAGGCAGGCGCAAAAGAGCAGAAGAAGCCGACGTGCATACTATGGCCGAACCATAAAAAGGAAAAGAAGGCCAAGCCTAGCTGTATAAGAAACCCACGTTGCTCGGAGTCCTTGCTGTAAATAGCATCCATCTTATTAGTCCTATCGGGGAGGGAATACAAGTTCACATGTTAAGAGTAGACACGCCATAATCTGGCCGGATTAGCCAGAAGACGGGACCCCTTGGAAGCTTGGGGCGGCCAGGCCGTCGGGGCTCCCAACACGATACCCATTCTTTGTAGGTATAGACATATGTTTAAGAGCGGGACCGAAAGAGTTAATGAATTTAAAGATTTTAAGTCTTCTCATGTGTGAATATTTTGAGCGTCCATAGATGATCTGGAGACGTTTCGTTCGGATGAAGCACGTATTTTCTTCTCGTAGATAGTACCCAGATGAAATGAAGAGGAAAGTAGTATTCCATAGACAGTAGTAGTATCATATATTGGTTTAATTTCTTAACAAGTACTAGACTTCATGGGAGGAAAGAGCATATTACTTCAATAGTGAGTGAGGTCACGGGCTAATAGTAGATCCTGCGAACTTACAATCTTCGGTTTGGTGGCGCTCCTCTTGTCGTATATTTTCCTAGATACATCAAAAATCCCCCCTTAGCCATAAGACAAAGGAGAAGATCATGTAGAGAATCATGTCTTGTTATGCCTAACTCCGGTCGCGCCAGAGCCACTTGTCGAATTCCTCAATGCTCAAATTCTTTGGCTGAGCAGTCTTTGAGGTTTTCCAACGTCTGGAACCTAAGGCGAACGCCATGTGAGATGCAGGGTTCTGCATAAAGCGCCTCGCTCTCTTAGTCTCCGGGTTGTCCTCGCCTTCACAAACAACTCTTGCCTTGTAAGATCTCTCTGCGAACACCTTTGCCCGAGCTTCGTCGCCGTGCGTAATTGCGACTTGAAACGCATCGTAGTATAGTCTTGGAATGAGGGCCGTATTATCGGTACCATACTCGTCGACTAGGACTTTTAACAAAGCCTGACACGCTTGCAGGCTTTTAAGCGGCTCCATCATCACGACGGAACTATTGCCAATCTGGTCATCTAGGAATTGAATCTGCTTGCGACGATTATCGCTGGCTTGCAGGGCTTCGGGTGGAAGACTACAGAGTTCGCAGCGGCAGTTGAACCCGAAGTTAGTTCGGAGATGCTCAAGTCGGCTCGAGGTTGGGTCACCGGGGCCGTAAGATATAGTGAGCTCTTCACCTGCCAGGATATCTCTGATGGCGTGAATCGTCTCGTGCTGTGTTTCATCATTCCATGAGTTGTGGCAGTTCGGTAGGCAACCATTGTTGATGAGACAGATCTCCGGGTAAACACCTCCGGTACTCGCGCCGGATCCGCAAGGGAGGGCGTTAGTTCTAACGATGCCTGCAAACGCGTGCCGGCCTGGGAAATTGTTGTGCAGCGAAAGGAATTGCCTTTGCTCTTCCCTAGAGAGATTCCTGAGTTGAGAAGCTACCTTTATCTGCAACTCTTCCGGGGGCACGCTAGGGAAGAGGAGAAGGGGTTTCTCGCAGAGGATTCTAGTCCCACTTCTGATATTGCATCTGGCTACTAGGCCTTTCCCTTTGCCCGGTATCTCTAATACTTTGTACAATTTGTCGCTCCTAATTCGTGATGGATAATCAACATTACCGTCACTACCCGTGGTTGCGAACAGGAGGGTTATCGCTGCATCGTCGCCCTGTATCTGGTCAGATGTATTAATAGCAAGGCTTAGAATAACGAACAGCTTCCGTGAATGACCGCAAAGAGCCACGGACATCACGCCAATCGTAGAAACCCCATGTTTCATCGAGCTCTGACCATGGGCGAACACGCGGCCCGAATATCGAATGCGCGATTTGGCGCACGCTTTGAAGGTAGCGTTCAACATGAGTTGCGGCAGCGATACGACCAGTAACCTTGGAGCTGAACCGTAGAAACTTGTAGCCTTCAATCGGAAGCATTGGGTGTTCTCCAGCTTCGAACTCGATATAACTGTCGTGAAACTTAACTTGAGCGTCATCCTTATACCGTTCCCGGACGGCGTCAATAAAGCTCTTCCATTTAATCACATCCTCGCCCCCCCGTGTCAAACGTGGGACCATATCGAACCCCTCGTCCATACCCATAGTGAAAATACGGCCGAGCGAAACTGAACCGGAGATTGATATATAAGATTTACACCTGGATTACGAAATACTGGGCATTCAAGGAGGTATTAGACTACGTTAGGGACAAGGGACGGAACTCATCGAGCACAGCAAGGCTCGCGATACTAGACGTTGGCAAACACACTCAACACCTCGGATCATGTCGAGATTCCATATTGGCCGATCCCGCATGCTGTGCAACGCAAACCCCGCGCGTGATGTGATTCTGGTGACTTCACACGTCCACTAAGCTGCTTGACCGACAGCAGGCTGCGCGTCTTCCGCGGGATGCAAATGCGCGATAGGCTACGGAACGGTGATTGATTGGCGCTCGGACACATTTGATGCATTGTGAACTGCATTATAGAGCACCCTTTGAGCAATAGCCTTCGTGAACGTGGACTGTGGTGGCAAGGGTAGCCTAACTAATGGGAGTTGATTAATGAGGAGTGTCACGAACAAGCCGTATGTATATAAAAATGGGAGTTCAAAAAGGCTATTGAGATTAGGTATGTGTGCGCCACGTGGGAATAGGCATAACGGATGCCCCTAGCAAGGGTTAGGTAGCACCCTCTACTCAGCCCTAGGATCGTACTAGGTAGCTCTGCGCGAGTAGATCGGTCTAGACTACCAATACTTAAACTAGGTACCTAATCTCAAATCCCCCACACTTCACACACGAATATAGCATATTGATTACCTACCTGCTACATAGCTGCTCACTGATCTTGAAGTAGCCTACTATAGTATAGGTATTTGACTTGAATAATCCCTACGAGCTATGAGTGATATGATATAGGTAGTCTAAACAGGCACCGTTATAAATATGGCCGAGGGTCTGGGGCGGGTAATTGCGGAACCACAGGTGAGCCTAGCTCATAGTCATATGTGAATGCTAGAGATTGGCTCTGGAGATAAGAGGATCATTTCCCGACCTAGATCCGGGATTTATGACTAGGCATTTTCTGAATTACAGAGTAAAGAGTAAAACAGGGGAAAGTTCGTAATCAAAGAAGGGTAGAAGATCAACATCCTATCGCCCGAGCGTTCGGCTCGACAACGGGAAAGGACTCAAGACGGCTCAACGGAAAACTACAATCGACCAAAGTCCATAAACAGGATTAATTCCTACTACGTTCTTGGCTGCAGCCTGTCAGATGAGTGAGAGTCGACTGTTCAGAACTAACTAGGTAGTCTATATCACTAGATCTACGTACGAGCGAGATTAGAACCGTCAACATCTAAGCTGAAAGTCACATCGGTCGTTAGAGAAAAGCGTACATTGGGTAAGCTTTAGTCTCTGGGCCCGTGTGTCGTACTATCTCGTAATCTAGGTGCGTAAATAGATAATTTAAATAAATTAAATATTGAAAGCGACGACGAGTCCGGAATTCTGGTCAACTATTCGATTGGGACGGAGACGGGGCCAAATCGAGGTGAAGGTATCATGAGGCGTTCAAAGTATGGCGAATTAGGAAACCAGACCCGACAAGATGCGTCCTATAGGACTCTAACTGAGTAATCGCCCTGCCCACCTACTGTCAAAAAAATAAAACTCTTAGTTTGATACTTGGAGGGAGTCACTATGTAGTTGGGGGCATTTTACTACCTTTGCGCAGCACGGCGTGTCTAGGACTATGATGATACGCTGAATCTCATATTCGAGGGTGTTTTGCAGCAAGGCTTGTCTAGGACCACGATAATACGTTGGGCCTCATATTCGGGGGCGAAGGCGCCCTCGAATAATGATTCCCAATTCAGCATGAGAATGCGAGAACGGTAGAACGAATGCATACATATAAGATCTATGAGTTCCGGTGAATAGAAGCAACATCTCATCTCCTTCGCACCCTCATCTATTCTACCGTCTATACCCTCTATCCAAACAAAAAAAACCACTTGTCATACATACAGCAAACTAAACCACTCCTTCATCATGCGCGTGCCAACTACCGCCATTGCTCTCGCACTGCCCTTTTTCCCTGCTCTCGTAGCCGCTAGCAAGGACTGGTCCTTGACTTTCAACTGGAAAGCCGACTGCAGCGGTGACAGCTACACGGACACGGGGAAGGTCTCCAGTGAGTGTTTCTCGGGCCTATTTATTACCTATTTCCGGCGTATTCTAGAGCATATACTTGTGCCTAGAACCCTCTAAGGCTTCCATATATGAATCTAAAGATGGTGATAACTAACTTCGAGTATCTTAGTGGACTGTACGAATATCTACCTGCGCAACGGCGTGGGCGACGTCAGTACCACCTATAAGACCAGCATCGATGCGGGCTACTGCAAGGTCTATCTGTATGATGGCCAGCACTGTGGTGGCGCTGTGCAGACCTATACGGCTTACTCTACCGATGGAAGTGGAAGCGGGAAGGGAAATACTTGCCTCACGGGAACCAGTGTCAAGAGCTACAAGGTTTACTGCACTGTTTAACCCTTTGACGGAACGATGGTGGAAATGATAGGAATGATGGTTTATCAAGAGCTCAGATGAGAGAGTTGCATATGAGGGCGGTTCCGTGCCACAAGATGAACTCCTGTTGTCGATACAAAATAGCACGTAGTTTGTCTCACAATATAATTCTAGCAATGCTTTTGTTGGGGAAGGCTACTCGTATTATACCAGCACTAGGGGAAACTCACTAGATGTAGAAATACTTATCGCTGCCCGGAGTACATGAGGTTTTGAGACGATTATCTTGAGGTCGCAACCCTTCAATTTATCTCGCCCATTTCCTATTTTGATTCTTTGCCAATCCTTGGTAGTCCCATAGTAGAATGCAATAAGCTTGCCGGTAGTAGGCTTAGAGTGCCAGGCTATCTGTATCTTCACGTGTATAAAAATCTTACTGGAAAAATATCGAAGATGAAGAAGCAAGCCAATGCCTATACCTTAAACTTGTATTTCTAGTAGAAAAACCTAGGTAGTTGCTTAGAGTTGAGTCTGTTGTTGCGCGAAGATGAGCAATTCATGGCACTTGGCTATACTAGATTGATTCTCACAAAAAGATTAAAGATCGAACCCTCACATGTTTCCGGACAATAATGTGCATCATAATTCTGACGCTAGTCTGTGTTTTCTAACCCATGGATTAGCTCCGAATAGGAGTCATTACGTGATGATAGAAACGATAAAAATCAGAGCTTAGCGTTCCTCATGGATGATAGCTAGCAAGCTAAGCATCTAGTTTGTAGCGTTTTACACACTTTCATGTAAGTTACACTATATATTCCGTCATTAATAATTTGATTTTACTTGTTCGCCGTTCCATGTCCCATTAGTTCGCATATTATCAACTTCCTGAAGTATTCTCGTAGCTGAGCCCGCTAATTGGAAACGCTCCGACCCGTGCCGATAGCTATCATCGCTCGTGACTCGATTGTATATGTCATGATCGTCGCTCTGGGTATTTTTCTTTCGTACGAGCCTCACTAGTGGCCATAAAGTCGGGATTGTGCCAACGATGATGATGACGTCCATCTATGAAGCGAGTTAATCATTGTCGGGGTAATGGTTCGTTCTGAAGGTAATCGCGATAAGGAAATGCTTACTTCGGCCCTAGACACCAGTTAGTATCGTAAAGTCTAGTCTGGGGTTATATTCACTTACGTATACCATAACGATATGGGAGCCCAATACCACGTAACATCGGCACTAATTATTAGGATTTAAGTGTTAGAAATTAATACCTGTGGGTATACTCTTGATTGAAGAGCTTTAAGGTTTTGGGTGGTAAGACTAGTTAAAAATGAGGAACAAAGGACGTAAGAATGCATACTGCTTGTCTAGGTCTTTAAGTAAGTAGATTTTAACGATCGTAGCTCCGGCCGCACTAATGGAGATATTAGATGGTTTCCAAATCGAAATTTCGCTGTGACGTACAATATGCTTCCTCCCATCAAGATCGACAGCCCAATCTTCATCTTGGGGGCAATGTTGAGTTTTGTGATGAATAAAATGGGGAAAATGGCGACAATGATGTCCACGAGTGCATTATAGGCCGACTGGATAAAACCTATATATTGCCTTTCCCTGCTGCGTTAGCTTTGAACTCGGACTTAGATTATCCCGCGCATTATGTCAAGGTACATACTGAATCTGCGGATTGAGGCAACTTCCTGGGAGCCAAGGCTGCCATTGTTTCTGAGGCGGGTCACAGAAACGGATAATAACCACGATTGCGAGGATATTGAGAATAACCAGTATAGCACACGTCCCCCAGAGGAAATATAGGTGCCATCGCTTCGCTGACATCCCTGTTAATCGGATGAGAAATATCAAAATTGATATTTTACTGCTGGTGGAGGAGATGATAGAGAGCGTCGGGGCGAGAATAGTGTATTTGATGGCTTCGGAGAGATCGTGTGGATTTTTTATATCGTCCTGGTGCTTTCCCAAGCCATACGAAACACCAACGGCTGTGGCGTATTAAAAATTAGAAAACAGCGACGATAATAGACAAGTAACATATCTATTTGGGGCCCGGGTGCAGTATAGGAGTTTATGGTGCATAGGAGCCAATATTATGCCGTCTTCGAACAAAGTGACCCAGACATACGTACTGACGAGGGATGAGCATGCGATAGCGAACAACTGAAAGATATTCTATTAGTCCCTTAATCTTGTTTGTGGTGCAAGGAATCCTCACAGATCCGATTACTAGAAAGAAGTCATCCCAACCTGTTTGTTTCATAATCACTAGCAGCACCGGTGAGATTAGCACTCGGACGGTAAAATGGAGGGATAGGATAAACACTGAACGCTCAACAAGTTCCGATAGAAAATTGGCACATACAGGTTCTCCCAATCATCCTAGCGGCAGTAAAAACGATAACTAGGCCACCGAGAACCCACGACACGATGTTGAGACATGTTGTATAGTCAGTCTCCGCCATGATCTGGGCATAAAAGATCAAGAGGTGAAAGTTCCGGAGCCCATCGGCCTAGTTGGACATGCTAATTGTTGATTGTAAAGGAGTGAACTCTTGCGAGGGAGAGTTAGCGTAGAAGTGGCTTCACACGGAAATCTTACTGTTACGGGTAGAAGATGTTCCTTGCTGGCCATTGCAAAAAGACTTGAATGTTGCGATACCTGCCCAGCCTCGTTCAACTTCCCCAGGTTTCCCAAAAAGCCAGAATCGAGGTAACGAAGATGAATGGGCTGCGTCAAATGCCATGTAAGGTATATGGCCATGGCACTTGGCTTTGTAAGAGCTAAGCGATCGACAGGAACCTGAACATGGGTCCGATTCTAAATAGGGTGAGCCGCAAAAGTCAGGATTATGGTATCCAATAGGATGAGACCCGATACTGCGGCTAACTCACGCTACAAAAGAACCAACGGGGAACCAACAGAGAATGTTGATACTCGTGACCAATATCGCATAGTTATAACCAGAATGCCGGGATTTCCTATACAACAGAATAGGCAGGTGCAAGAGGACAAGTTACTCTCGTTACTGCAAAGGATGCATAACTAGGGATATACATACATAGACCGTTCGCCGCACTTATCATCTAATAACAATGTAACATTCTAAACTTACTTATTTTTCGGAGTGCGCTATCTAACCTCACTCTCAATCCCAATATTGTTTTTGAATGTTCTATGCCATTTATTCACAACTATGAGTCCAACCGTTTCAAAAGACGAGGCCCTTGGAAACGCTTCGAATGTTGTGGCTTTGCTCTCTCAGGGGTCAGATCCACTCATCTCCGAGGAAGTTAGAGTGGAGGCCTTACAAGCAGCACACCTGGTCGTCCGTGCTCTAGAGAAGCCTGAGGATGGGCTGATTAAGTTCGCGTTTAGTGTGAGTAACAGAACTCGTAACGAATTGCCGTGTATGAATAATCTGACATCACCTGAAGCCAGTCACTTGGATGGCTGTCCGAGTGTGCGCGCAGCTGAATGTTTTCGATCNTGATCACGAAAAACGAGACTATCTCGTCTACCGAGATCGCCAAAAATGGGCGTGTCGATGAGATTCTCATCCGTAGGTCGTAGTAAAATTAATTAAATGAAATATACTAACGTAGGGAAGGCCGCCTTCTCCGAGTGCTTACTGCCGCAGGCTTCGTTGCTGAGAAGGGCGACGGCTTGTACGGACCAACACACTGGACAGTGCATATTAATAGTCGGCTTGCTCAGGGCATGATAAAGTTTATGTACGATTATACGGTACCGTCTCGCCTTTTAGTATAGGTAAACTCAGCTGAAACTTCCCCAGGTACGACGCATCAATGCTTCCTATTGCTCAAGGCCCCAATTGGCTCAACGACATTGGCTACCGAAATCCAGTCGATCCACGACATGGGATGTTCCAGGCTGCGAATCACACGGCCCTACCAATCTTTGAATGGCTAACCGTACCAAAGAATAAAGATATTTGGGACAACGCAAACACTTTCTTCGAGGGAGATAGAGGCAGCCGTCCCTCTTGGCTGACCTGGTTCCCCGCCAAGGAAAAGTTCTTTCCAGAGGGGCATCAGCATGACACCCCGCTCCTAGTTGATGTCGCTGGCGGTCGCGGCCACGATCTCATGGAATTTTTAGCCAAGTATCCTGACGAGCCAGGGCCTTTCGTGCTTCAAGACCAGGAACCCGTTTTAGAGAGTGCTCTATCGTTGTCGCCCAAGGTCGAAAAACGCGCATTCGATCTATTTCAAGACCCTCCCGTCAAGGGTAAGCACCCATGAGCTGCTGATCTCCCTGACAACCAACCATTGCTGACTACGCTTTCCAGCTGCACGGATTTACTTCATGAAGTTCGTGTTGCATGACTATGCTGATGAGCAGTGCATACAGATTCTTAGAAATGTGAAGGCTTCAATGATTCAAGGGCACTCTTACCTCGTCATTAACGATTTCATACTCCCAGACACGGGGTGTGGACTACTGCAATCTCAATGGGATCTCATGATGATGGTACTTCTCTCTTCTATGGAGAGAAGTGAGACCCAGTGGAGGACGCTATTGGAATCAGCCGGCCTATCCATTGAGGGAATTTACTCGCCTCCGGGAGATGGACAGGGTATTATTGTCGCAACATTGTAGGGGTCGAACTTCTACTAACCCTGGGAAGTGGTAGGGTGATTTATAGTCGGCTAGAATAATGCTTAGTCTCTGGATTTATATCTATCCCATTCTGCGCTGTTCTTCTCGCTCATTTAGTTCCCTTCGGTGAGTATATGATTTTATGATATGAGAACTTGAATGGAGCCTTAGGTACTTAAGTAGGCAGCGTGGACAGACTGTTAGTTATCATCCTCCCTTATTCTCGCACCAACAGTGTCGGCAATTAATATTTTTAAAATACCCGGCCGTCAGTTCAGAGGGGGCTTGCTTCATAAATATCTGGCAATTAGATTGCGGTACTTTAAATTATTAATTAGGTTACTCATTAGCCTTAGGAACCTCAGTCATGATGGTTTTGACCCTAGGATTGCGTAACAAACGGAAGGTTCATATAGAGATCGCTTGGAGCTCGCTAAGGAAGGCATTGCTGTCTCTGTTCGTAATATGCTATGCTAGTATCACGTCCTCCCTTAGCCAGCCATACTATTGTATTGTCCTGTATGTTAAGGTTTCTTGGCTTTGTGGATTGAAAATGATGATGAAGCAATTAGGAAGTACGAAGATATTCATGATTCTCGGGAACGGACGTTGCAGGCAAGCATCGAAAATCTATTCCTCATCATGGAGACCTCGAATAGTCAGTTCCGTTGAGTTTCCACCGTATACTGCTAGAATGTTTGGTGATAATATCGAGCGCACCCGGCATGCTGGAAGCTAGGCATAACTATATATTGACATACGTAGAGCTGAAATAGCTTGTATTGGGCGAGTTGGTCTCTGCTGCTGTACGCATGAATTTAGCAGGTTCCATGAATGATGCTACTCCTATAAGCCGAAACAGATCTAAAGCCGAGTCCAGCTGGCAGGTTTTGAAATAGATTGGAGTATTAGAAAAGCCCTGCGACCTGTTGGGATAGATGAGGCTGTATCAAGTTATGTACATACATAGCTCCATTTGTTTGTGGGCAACAACAAAATGTAGGTGAAAACGTACGTGGTAAGGTGACTCTCAACTAGTTCGTCATTGAGTATGTAGCATATCCTACTGACAAGTAGCAATTCTTTGCTCTAGACTACCTGTATACAAATCTATAGAGATGTGATAATAGCTACTCAAATTTATATCATATTCGAGAGCCTATCTCAGCTATTCAACGGAGAGGGGCGGTATTGATGCCATTGAGCAAAGGAGAAGAGTGTTAAGATATGCGTGCCTATCCAACGTAGGTAGGTGCCTTGTTGCTCCTGTCCCACCTTCCTTCTGTTTATAGATTAAATGGAAGTTATAACGCATATTGAGTTATTTGGCATACGTAGCTCCCTCTCATCCACCTACTTCATATCTGGGAGGCCCTGAACTCCGAGCCAACGCGCCCTCCTTTTCAATAGCGCGCCACTAATGATCAATCATATGCCGATGCGCACCTTGAAGTAAATTCGCTTGACCTCTTCTTTCTCTCTATAATGGTACGATTCTAAGTTCAGCTACCGACCATACAGCAGTTGCGGTTCTTACAACATAGCCCACGAGGCTACACTACAAAATGACAAACCTGGCATCGATGGGGGAGCGATTGCTAAGCTCCGGTGACTACAGCGACCTCACTATCGTGTGCGGAGATCTCGAGTTTCGAGTCCACAAAAACATCGTATGCGCCCAAAGCTGGGTGTTGGCCGCTGCTATGAAAGGCCCATCTAAGGTATCTATCCTTTGCAAGAGCCTACTCTGGCCTGGCGATTAAACATGTAAAATGGGTAACGGAAGAGGGTCGCTCACCAGACTATAGGAAGCTAGCACAAATACTTTTCGTATTGGTGACTTCAATCCTGCCACCGTCAAATGCATGTTAGATTACATGTACACTGGGAAATACGATAAAAAGCCCCCCAATCATTCTAAAGACAGCAATGACCAAGGTACTGTATAATCTTGGATGTCTCCAGCAGTCTACGTTGCCCTTCGTAAACGCCTCTTCCTCGGAATAGCCTCGCTCTCTCTGTCCATATTCTTTGTTATAGTTTGCTGACTGTCCACATTATCATCAGAACTCACCCCAGCAAGCGACGACGATCACTCCAGCGAGACTAGATCTCGTACCTGGATCCATCACGGACTTGTGAATTGCATCGCAGATTTCTTCTGCCTACCTAATCTAGCTAAGATGAGCACTTCTACACTCGCTCAACTTATTCACCAAGACTGGTCAGCGGATGCCTTCTGTGATCTACTAAACGAAACCCTGGATAGAACCAGCGACAAGGATTTTCGGTCTCTATTGGCAGCGCGATCGGCTGACCATATAGGCGAACTTACAGAAAGGGGGCTCTTCAGCGGGTCCGATATCACCGACGCGATTACTCCGGCTGTGTTGAGATGTTGTGCCCAGCGATTAGGCGCATTGCAGTCTACTTTAGACACGGCCAATGAACGCCTTGAAGGAATTGCTTCGTTTTTCAATCCCTCGCAAGATAGGTTTTGCAAACGTTGCAAACTCCACATCCCATGTTGCATTGAAAAACGCACGTGCCAAAGTGGGGGATTATATATCCAATGCAGTACGTGTCGTGACGTCCTCGCCCGCATCACTTAGGTTAAGGCCGACTTCATATTTGCATTGGGTGGTGCTGGGATACTAAGGAGCAAGATGACAGAAGAAAGGGTACGTCATTACTGATGGAAGATGATTTAAGCACATATTTAGGTCGACAAGCTTTCTCACATATCACATCAATCGAGTTATTCCATTTCGCATGCTCATGTATCAGTGCGACGGTGCAATGTAACAAGAATCTATCTCTGGATGGATGCAGATCGTCGAATAGTTTGATATGGGCAATTGCGGTACTGGGCGGTTCTATGAGAACGTAGTGATGTTAGGACATTAAATCATCGATATTCGGATTCGTCGCCTAGCCCTGAATGGTAAGGCAACAGTTGCACCACATTCTCCTGCCTCATCACCAGCCTCGATAATGCCATTGAGGATGGTTGGTCGAGTGTTATTGTACCTGCATGGTTGCATACGGCATAACAGAGATCCCCACCTTCCGTAAGAAGCAACAGCGGCTCTGGTTAGCTCAATGTGGCAAGTATGTTAACTGAGTTGTAGAAGACGATACATGTTGAATCGAATGCTGTTGGGTTTACATGTATACAGATGTTCTGTGCTAGAAGCAACGGTTTTCTCTCTCTTGTCTCTTTCGAGAGAGCGAACACGTCACGCCTTATATCCTGGAGGCCTTGAAGGTTGCTGTACTTGGTGCGGGATTCGCAGCTTGATGAAACTATTAGCTCAACAAGATGGACGGCTACGTACCACTCTCATCCATTATTGCTCGGCCTCCCAGGGTATGTGTTGATTGGATATATACTACAAGAGAGGCAAATTACGTGAGATCCTAAGCTGGGGCTTTACCCTTGTCACCTTGCATTTCGGGGATAAACTGTCTTGTTCTACGCATACATCAAAGCTGACTTAGCTTCTAAGCAGAGATGAGTTAGAAATTGGAATAGGCTTTTTCTAGAAACCTTCAACGCTTCGTTGGCGAAGAGTCGTATAAGTAGGTAGTTGATTTAGGCCTGTCAAGTTAAATATAGCATGTAGAGATTCCGACTAGACGACTACCGATGGGGCCGAGATAGGAGGTACTCGTAGAAATTATGTACAGGCGCCTCTAGACATTCAAGGCACCCGTTGCTTACGACCTTTGTCAGACGCAGGTGATGGACCAAGAGTGAACTGGAATCTGGAAATCCACACGTATTAATAAGTACGATAGCTACGTGGAGATGCGTAGATAGCTTATCACCAGTCTAGGGCTAATCACGACGTGATGTGGCTTAAAAGAGTCGGGTAGGCGTTGGATAGGGAAGTCTCCGGTATCGCTCGGTATCGGAGCCCATTTTGGTACCTAGAATGTGAGATGACGGTAAGGGATGATCCAGATTTGAAATCGAGATTCGACAGTGGAATACCTAACTATGGGGATGTTAGTTTAGTATGTAGATGGGTAATCTACTCTGGAATGAATGGCACATATGGCATGGCCTCAACGCTAGCGTTCCTCTGCTACGGTAAGCATTCCATGCAGAGAATTGCGTATACCAGCCTGCGTATTCGTACATGAAATACCTACACTTCGCTACATATTGTGTCTCAATTGAGTCTTGGGACTTGAGCTTCGTGTCGCGATTTTATTTTGACAAACGTATTCTGGCTTGGCGTGTTGACCTAAGAGCTTTCGTTCTCTTCTTTCTCCTTTCTTTTTCTCCATTGTCTCTTCTTTCTCTACGATTACGAAGTTTTAGGTAGACTTAGGTACCTATCTATTTATGTGACAATCTGTCGGGAGATTGATTAAATTTCGAAAGATACACTATTCGTTTGCGCCAAGCAACCAGGAACAGGAACGTGTGAGCAGCAGAATTGATTTCAATTGGGTCCGCTATGATTGGCATTCGCTCTCTGTTGAGCAGTTCGCTAAGCCGTGAACAGCTAGCCCTGGTTAGTGATGGATCAGATTATGGGTTTGTCAGGCCAGCGTCCGGGGTATGTGGCCCGACAGTGGTCCGAGCTTGCGTCTCAACAGATGAGAAAAGTGGAGACGAGTGGAAGTGCCGTGGTAGCGGTGACAGCTCTCTGCCGGCAGCTTTCCTATTCGACCACTCCGAGTCGTCCAGCATCTCTCGACCGGCTGGGCTGTATGTACGCTTCGGGGCTTGTTTAATTGTGAATTTAAATCAATTTAGGTAGTGTCAGTATACTCCCTAGCTAGCATATGTAGGTACAACACTCCCTACACTCTTCAATCCGTTGATTTGTTTGTGGTAGGCAGGTAGCATGCAGTAGGTATGCTTCGGTGGCTTTTGGGGAAATAGAGCTCAGTATTACACTGCATACACACCATAGTCTCACTTACCTACATACCTTAGGTACTCCTCTTCAAGCTATCCACTGGTTCTTAACGCCGTAAGTAGCTTACTGTAATCCCCAATGCAAGTATTATTTGTACATACCTACCTAGATAAGTAAGATAGGTGTTGATGAATGTACCTTATCTAGAGAGAAGAATAATACATGTACCTACAAATCTTGTAATACACCGCCTTGTTGAGATGGAGGAAGCTAACTGTGGTACTTATACCTGTCATATGCGGCCTTAGTCCGTCTAATGTAGGTATAGTGCCTGCATAGGTGGTTCCTTAGGCATGTACCAAGTTATTCTAGGCTACATCATACTGTACGTGTAGATCGCTAAGTTACGTGCGAACCCACTGGATACAGTATCATAGGTATATTAAGAGACAGAGAAGCTGTACAGCTTGGAGGGTTGCTTTGCTTTGCTCGTTATCACCGAATATCCCCAAACCACCATCAGGTGAGTGTCTTCCCACTACCCCTCCGACCTGCATTTGTCTGCACCGTTTCATTGTCGTCCAGGGTCTCTTCAGCCCCCGGACCTCCGAAGCACTTGTATAACAGGACATTTATCCAGTCGCACTTATTCCCATACCTCTGCGTTCTGATTTACTCTTGATTCCCTTTACAACATCTCGGGACCCGTGGAACTAATCGACTCCTATCACAGTTCTCTTCGGCCTTTGCCTTGTACTATCTAATCAATCATCATATCGACATCCTCAGAAAATGGCTGGTCCCCGTGTCACTGCTCCCGTCGCTAGGAAGCTGGCTCGCTCCATCACCACAAGTACACAACCATCAACACTTCTTACAAGCTCAAAAGCTGGGGCGCCTCTATCCAGGAAATATGCCGATCTCCTAAAAGAAAGGAATACAGACCCTGATGTAAGCATTCTCGTTGATGGTGGCCTTGCGCGCCTATTTCCAATTAGACGGTCTTAGATATAAACCGAGACTAACACGGTGATGAATAGCACCCCCGCCACCTATACACTCGATCATCCAACTTACCCCATCCTCCACCCCGGAAGATGCGCCTAATGCAGACCTTTTCAAGTACTGCCACTTCTGGTACAACTGCGAAGAGCATTGACAACATTGTCTTCCCCGGCTCGGCTGTGTTCAATGGTGCCAGCCAAGACCCATTCAGCAATCTCCGTGTCCCTTTACTCCCCGACAACGTCATGTTCCAACACACCCCAGAGCCCGTTGACGGCCCCGTCACCGCTCCCGAGATCAGCATCGTCGCTGCCAACCCAGACCTCGTCTCGCCCTCTGCGCTCACGGAGATCGAGGGAATGGGAATGGACGGCGTTGAGTTGAAGTTCATCCACGATGCCGAGTCCACCGAGCAGGAGCCGGGTGTGTTGACAGATCTCTGGAGGGGTCTTGTCGATGATGTTTTAGGGCAACAGAGTAGTAAAGGCAAAGTTGCTCTCTAACACGCATCGTTCTTACTGTCACGATCATTATGAACATATTTTCTATATTGGCTGGGAGAGCGGCTTCGATGTTTTTTCTTTGGCACGTTTTTAAGCTTTCCTAGGAAGGCATTCGGGCTTGGCGATATGAATCCGAAACGGATCTTCTATACTATTTTAATGTTGGCGTTGATTTTTNGGGGGGGAGCAGCCATGTGCGTTATGCGCCTCCCAAAGGAGCTATATCGCATCTGCTCGGACAGAATGAAAATACTCCCTTGACGAGTATATTGATTACAATTGAACTCAATTGAATATCACTCATTTGCGGGCTGCATATGCCTAGCATTCCTCTATCAATGAAGCGCCCTGACCGACTGTGATAATGAACCTATGATTTCAGGATGTTAAATGTATAGTCACTTCTACTAACCCCATAACAACTGAGCATAATAAACTGGTAATAAAGTCCACTTTAGCCACAAGGCCATAAGATATCCTAGACTTAGTGTTTATTTTTGCGTCTTGTCCAAGTCAAATGTAAAGAAATGAGATGGGAAAATGTAGGTACGAGCCCCTTTGTGCGCTTTAGCTCCTTGCACAGTTGCCTACCTCTTGCCAACTCATAACTAACTGAGGGATAACAACAGATCGTTGATGTCCATGTTCCAGTAGTATGGCATCGAAATGCGCGTGGCAACAGTCTCCCAGNAAAAAAAAAAGACTTAAAACGTTCGAGTTCCAGAACTCTGCAGACTGTAGGTCCGCCCGGACCATGTTCTCTTTCGAGACACGATCCTACTCTCCCCGCACTTTGTCGACGTACCCCACGATCATCCGACCACGATTAGGTTTTGTTCGGCCCACCTTGTTAATTATACACTACACGTACCTTTCCATCCACGTGGGAAAAGAACCATACGTACAGTCGAGAGCTCATCCTATATCTGTCTATGTAGGTACCTGAGCGCTCGAAAACCTTGCTGATAAATGTCTCATACGTCCCATGTATAGGCTTTCTTTCTGTCGAACCTAGATAGGTCGGACAAGTATACAGTATGACAACGGCTCTGGATCACCCGGTCGGTAACTCTAGCGTACCCGGATAGATCATTTGTATCGCGGGTGATTGCGGGTCGAGTCTCTTACTTTCTCTCTTTCTGTTTTTGTGTTCTTCTTCTTGTTGTCGCCGGACGACGGGACCGAGGGCTATGGAGCTACTCACCGTTTAACGTTTCCGATCTAGACTTCCCGATCATCACCGAGTGTGTCACTCCCTCTTCGATCCTCAACGGGCGCATGGAGCTGTCTTATACACCTTACACAGAATGACACCTTGCTATCTACCTAGGAAACCTTTGCCGATCTATTTGTCCTCATTGCGGCATGGCTACTACTGCCGCGCACTATTGGTGCTGAATACATCGCAGACTGTAACGTGGTCGAATGTCTACATAATCCTCGTACAAGACGAGAGAATACGCACCAATCCGGTGTCTGTTCGGCTCAACGGCAGCCCTAGGGCGCTACCAAGCGCACGGGATTTTGCCTCTAGCTAAACTTCGATAGTTCTAGTGTCTAGGCAGGTATAGACTTTGTCGAGGCTACAGGTGAGTGTATCACAACGCTCCGGAGCTGCCCGCGGCATATCGCGATTCGCCCCACTCGCTTCGACCTCACTCGCCGGACGAACGGAGGTCGTACCCCGTCGGCATCCTCATGTGAATGAACATCTACCTATTCATTCCGCGGCCATCACGATGCGTGGTTTTTAGCTCGTGCTAATATCCATGTAAGACGACTTTTATTTGCCACTGTGACGTTTGTCGTTGAATTTGCGATTGCCGTCCATTGTGGACGACGCCGCGCCTTACGATACTCGGTGTTTTTCTATAATCGTGTTTCTTCCCAGATGTATTAGGCTATCGATATATCGAGCCTATACTAGTTTCAGGGCTGAGGGTTTCGTTGTTTCTACCCCACGTCTGCATCTATCCTATGACGGTAACGGGCCGGGGGCCCTCGACAGGAATTTTAGGAGGTAGATATGCTGAGTCCAACGAACGCAGCGAACCTCCGTATTAAACGTCGCGACGGAATGAACGTCCTGTCGTCCGACATGAGGTGAGCCAATTTACTCAGACGAATAGATAGATCAACTACAGGCCGAGGTTATGTACTATGGTCTAGGATTCGGTCAGCGATATGATCGAGGTTGAGGTATTGGGTCTCGGCTTACCAGGTATTCAAGTGTGAAAGTCAAAGTCACTGCCCATTATCAAGCGTGCTCAAAGCCGAGTAAATGTACGTAGCAGCAACGAGCTGCATCCAAGTTTCATTGCTGTCAATTATATGAATACGGCGAGCGCCAGAGCAATACCGCGAATGTAGTGAACATGTAATCATGTGATATGTGCTATCTGCGATGGAATTATCATAGAGATTCAAAGCTTACTGATGACTTAGCTAATAGTGCAGATGATCTCCATGGGGCTAGACTCCCTGTTTCCACATATAGGAATGGACAATCACCGGGTGGAATTAGATCGTGAGAGCCTCAATAGATAGGCTACTCATTACTCTTCGCACACGTTTAAGTTTAACGCTCTTATTTTATAGAAATTTCGTAACCTCAGGAGACAATTTCCGTCGCGCTACCTAGCTAGTATATGCATTAGGTAAGTACTTAAAGTAATTAAGCAGATATCTATACACCTTGGCTTGTTCTCGTTGAGATGGTCTACCTTAACAAATTTCATTTATCATTATAGCATCTCGATACTGTTCACGCCTGTGTCGGGTGATAAGTAGTTATATTCTTAAGTTTTGGCTAGATATAGAACCCTAGGTCCTCTGCCTTCTTCCTAGCTGTGGCCTATCTATTCACCCCCTGACTCATCCCATTGATCGCCGGAGCCCATCTCATCCGGCTTAAACCTCTTGGGTGCTAACAGCCATCGCGAGTTCGTAGACGTCTCATTATCTCAGCCATCAAACGGAGACATCGGGAGGGAAAAGCCGACCTTCTTGACGCGTAGCGGGCTGTCTGTGCCACAGGCCTCGCAGCGAACACATCGGCATTTCTTTTTAATCGGCGCCGGTGGCTGAACTACACGCTCGGGTTGCTTGCCTGCGGATTTGGATCCCTCGGCTTCGGATTTGTATTCCTGGACCGAGGGCCTGAGCGGCACTGC
>JAPUUL010000371.1:0-19904 GCA_029590625.1 Lasiodiplodia mahajangana
CGTCGCCGACTTCGAGCAGTCTTTCAAGAAGGCCGCTGCCGCCACCCCCGAGGGTGCCGAGAAGAAGGATGCCGCTGACGGGAAGAAGGACGAGGCCCCGACTGTTGTTTAGGGAAGAACACGAATTTGTTATGAATTGAGCGAGTGCAATATGTTATTTCTAGGCGCATTGGATGTCAGAGACATAGGGATAGTTGCTGAGAAATATACCCTTTGAATGAAGAAAATTTCACAAGATGCTACTCCGTCAGAATTCAACACGTGTGCAATAGCGGCTCCTTGGTATGGTAATAGGCCTTAGCTTTGACATGACGAGGTTAGTAGTTCTGTTTTATTTTGTCATGGTACGGGGATGATTCGGCACAAACTCCGGCTTTGAAATTAGATACGTTTTCATTTCTCTAGTCGCCATGGACTAGACGGAATATCTGCAATTTAAGTATACGGCCGCGGGCATAATAATGTTCGCCCGTATCTTCTCTCCTGAGTTGATGCCTCAATGCTAGAACTTGCCGGGTATAAAACGCCGATCAACGCCATGACATGCAACCCGACACGCCCTTATAAACAAATGGAACTCCTACACAGAATGAATGTAATCTCACCGGAAGAGTATTTTGCCGCCGTGAGGCGGGATATCACTTTATGCTGTTGTGTCTGGCACAGGGCCAATCGTCAATCGCTTTCGCGCCTGTTTTGCCGCCCATTCACGGCTTTTCTGCCTTGATCTCTCAGCAGCTTCTTCGCGTGCAAGTTTAGCTAGTGCCTCACGCTGGCTTTTCTCCCGCATGCGACTATCAGCCCAGGAATTGTCTCGCTGATAGATCTCGTGGCCGCGGAGTTTCTGCATCTGCACATCTTCTATCGATAGCGAGCTACGTTTGCCACTCAGACTAGTTGTAGATGTGGAAGTTGCTCGACTGACCTGGAGGGTCGAGCCCCCTTCTATTTTTGGCTCACGGCCACGGGACTGTGACTGGTTAATTGTGGTAGAGAGGGCCGCCCGAGAGGGTGAGGCTATGCTTCCTACCGGATGCTTGGGAGTATGTGTACGAGCCGAATTTTCCGTCAAAGCTGGTTTATTCTGTCGGGCTCGACTAGCGATGGTCTCACGGGGCATTGTCGCAGGCATACCGTAGGAAGGGACGGGCCGCGCTTTGAACTCTCGCCTCCTCCTTTCTTCTTCCTCTTGGGCTCTCAATTGAGCTTGATGCTCTTCGCGTTTACGACGTGAGATGGCCTCACCGGGTAGCTCGAATGTCGGCCGCGTTGGCAGTTTAGCTGACTTGGCTCGGCGTAGGCTTGAAACGGTAGGTTGGGTTGCACGCTGCGAAGCCAGGCGGGCTTCTTGCCTCTCTTTCAACTGCCGAGCCGTAGTCTCACCCGGAAGCTCATACGTAGAAATTGCGCCCTGCTTCGTCGACTTGGAGATGAACCTTTGCGAGGGTAATCCGATATTGCCCTTAATTATAGACCTTGGGGCGGACTGAATTGCAGTCTTGTCTTCGGCCTTGAATTTATGTGGATCCAAATTCATAGAGGTCACTTTACGCAAAGCAGTTCTCCGTGGTTCCGAGGCCGATTTCTCTCGAAGCGACGCAGAAGTTGGTCGAGTAAAAGTGCGTTGTGGTTGAGGCGTGGCGAACCGAACGGACGAACTTGATGCTGCAAGATATTTGCCTGTAGACTGCTTGGATGGAGGAAGCTCTGCGGGGACGAATCGATTGAAGCGAGCGACTGTGTCAAAGGCTTCAAGCTGATCCTCTAATATGTCTAATGCTTCAAAGGAGTCCTCAATTCTCGCAATAGAGTTTCCTGGCGATCGAGGGGTTATCGACCCCGCCATACTGTCGTCTCCTCTAGTGCATAATGTAGAATTGGGGGTACCCTCACTAACTCCAGGTACTAAATTATAATCTGATGTCTTCAATGGCGTGCTGTGACCTGAATTGGCTTCCGGGAGAGCCATGCTTGTATCGTCGACTGGGTCACTGAAGACCTCCAGAACGTCTTTGGTTTCTTCCAAGGATGTAACTAATAGCAAGCAACTGCCTACTGGATGGGGCTTTTTTGAAATTCCGTCTGCTCCTAACGGAGGCTCCGGTAGGAGAGTGCAACCAAAGTACACTTTGTGGGCTTCCTTTGAATCATTTACTTCGGACCTGTCGTCCTGTGACTTGGAATCGCCTGGGATTCTGACAGCAAGAATCCATTCAAACAGACCGCTGCGATGCTTTGCAAGCTGGTCTTCGAGTGGGGGAATGTTACGGGCGGCTACCGATAGAGGATGACTTGAATACTGGCCAACTAAAATCAAGCTTGTAGGTTAGCAGATGCAGCAGCCAGAAGTCTGATTATCGGACGGAAAGCCGAAGGCCCCTGTACCTGGAAGCTGAAGAACCTGTTGTGCATTATCTGGAACCCTAGATTCGGCAGATACACTTCGGGACTGCGACTCGGACTCATCAACAGTGCTCAACACCTCAAAGGTGGTGGCTGTGATTGACGGTCTTGTTAGTCGGCCACTTATGCGTCTCTCCTTACTATTCTTTTTAATGACGCCCCAGTGTGGATTGCGGGAGAATTGGTCGAGCTCGTGAATGCCAGCACTTTTACGGCCCTGTTCAGACTGACGATTCTGCGACTGGGATATGGAGAGATGGCGGAGGGGTTGGGATTGAGGAGGGGCCGACTCTTGGTTTTCTGGTGAGCGCGAGTCGCAAAGGATCTCGAAGTTCTGAGATTTGTGAGACATGATGATTTCTATAGGGATGTTCCAGCCCCAAAGCAGTATAGATGGCCTAGGGACCCTGGAAACCCAAAGGCCGAATTGGACCAAGACCAGCAAGGGTCTATCTATCTAAAGGAAGTGAGCAATCTTCGGGAGCCCTGCTCGTCTATCCTAGGGCCGCAGCACGGAGACTAAGGTGCCAGGATGAACAATAGTAGTAATGTACAATTTGCAAATTAGCGAGGGTTGCCAAAATTGGTAGGTACCTAAGCCTATTGAATGGCTAGGACAATCAATTGGTGAAAAGCAACTGGTTAAAATCTTGGTCGACAAGGAATTGAGATGCTCTATTCTGATTGATGCACGAACCGATAATAGTGGCAGTGGGGTAGACGAGAGGGGAGTTCAAGCTGGCCGGTTGTTTATATTTTGGTTTTGTCTGGCTAGGTAACACGAAGCTGTAGCGCACCTTCCCCACGTGCTAACGCCGATGTGCCAGGGGTAGGGGATACCATGTAGGTAGTCACAGCCCGCCAACTAATAAGATGATAGATACGCGTGAGGGCGAGCGCGATCCTCCTTTCTCCACATTTTACTCCATCAATACCTACTTCCCACACGTTGCGTTACCTACTGTATGTACGTACGTAATTCGTGTAGAGCCCTAAACCTCTGGCCTGCAGGCAAGCAGGTAGGTACCTAACCTAGGTAATAAGCTCGTCGGTTCTCACGTCCCTATCACTACTATAGATGCTAGTAGGTCGCTCGACCATAACATACTAATTATTAACCCGTATCCCGTAGGATCGATCGAACATTGGTTCCTAGCTGCAGGAGCCGCGTAGAATTGCTAATAACTCGACTAAAAGGCGTTCAAGAGGTTGATAACTTTAAAAGTGGTCGTGGTTGAGGGCAAGTTTCCGCCGTGGACGAGTATGCCGATTCGGGTATGATTTATGCACCGAGCAACTTCTGATATAATCTTGTTGCTGGCTGGTGCTGTGGAACGAAGCTTGATTGTCCGTTCTCTTTATGTTCAAGATGTAGTATTGCTTTGCTCGTTCTCATTTTCCATTGCGAGGTCGGCCTGTGCCTGCAGTGCTGGCGCATGCTCTGTTGGGATGCGCACCAGTGTCTGTGGCAAGGGCCCCTCAGAAACCTCGGCGGCCGCTTGACCATCGTCTGCTGCTCGTGGATTGGGGATTTTAGCTAGGAAAAGTCAATCACAAACCCAAATAGATAAATAGCAGCATGCATTGAGTCTGTGGTGGTTACTATACCTGACGCCATATTAATAGCTTGCAAGACGTTATGCCAGTTTCCTACTACAGTCGCAATCGCTAGACGCACCAAGATGTTAGATCTTAAGGTGATTCGTCGTCTTTCTTAGTATTCTCTCACGTACCTTCCGTCCCGTCGGATAGTGTTGCTAGCTTCTGCTGCAAAGCTTCCATCTGATCTGCGACGGCGGCGCTGAGATCTCGGAGCTCTCTTAGATTCTCCAACTCAGCCTTCTTCTCGTTCACTCGTGCTAGCAGCGCCGCCGATTGCCCCGTGGACTGCGCATTAGGGTTACCATTAGTGGATCCCTGACGCATGTGCCCCGACAGTGTCCTGTTTGAAAATGCCATCACGATTCAGTTCCCTCTCTTTCATGTACAGGCAAACATGAATTCAGATGTAGGTTATCTGGGTCGCCCAATGAAAATCACCTGTAACGTTGGCCAGTGTGAGAAGCGGAAGGCTGCACAGTAGGCATGGGATTCAGATGTATGGATATGAAATGATGATTTTTCCCTGACCTAAACTTTCGAGATCTTGAGATGGCTTGAGTTGATCAGGAATCATAGTTATCAGAGTTGTGTGTGTAATCCGTTAGAAAAGGTCATAGGCAGGTCGTGAATGAATTGCCCCACGTCTTCGAAGTTCAAACGCCACCTTTTTTTATGGGTCCCTCCCTCCCTGTCTTGCACTGAACGGTCCCAGTAGCAGCCAACAGTTGTCGTGACAACGGCGCCTGTTGAATTGGGTATTGAATTTATATGGGTGGAGACACACCACTCCCTACCTAAGTAGATAGCCACCTGTCTGCCAGCAAAATCTTGACCGCATCTTCCCGAGCTACGTAGCATCCTCCATCGTCACTATTTAGACGAATCACTGTCTACATCATATACGCACAACACGGTCGAGGACATCGTCTAATATCCTTACAGCCTAGTTAAGCTGCTGCAAACCCATCGCATCGGATTCGAGGACCTTGCCATAGGTACCTAACGAATCTATGTACACAATGGCACGACTCAACGAGCCCACCGTGTCAACAGACAACCTAGAAGCCTGTACGTATGCCCCTTTCTGGGCGAAGTGACCCAGTACTGACTATGAACGTGACTGCAGTGCGTCGAAGGTTCCTTCGTCAAAATAGAGACATTGCCCGCACCAATTCAACCCAATCCCTCAAAATTAGAAATCTCGAGAACGAATGTGCACGACTCCTGTCGGAGAACCTCCAACTCCGCAGCGAAATCCTTCGGTTGAACACCGAGCTTGAAGGAAGCCATGCCCACAGAGTAGCTAATCATGCGCTCCAAATTAAAGAGAAGATGGAGGCTCAACTCCTCGAATGGGGCACCATGCTCGCTGACCTCGGTCATGAGCCAGTACCTAAAAACCGCTCTCCCAGAGCACTAAAGAAGGCAAAGATCCAAAGAAATAGCATTGGCCGTACCAGAACATCAGATTGGAGGAGACGGGAGACAATGGGTTCAATGGAAGACTTGGAGGCAGCAGCGCTTCAGGAAGGCCGACTGCCACCATTGTGGGAAAACAAGACATATCCCCGTGAGACATTGAAGTAAGTTCCCCCACAGTAGGCATGGTGATTTAATGCTGACGCGATGATAGTCGCGACGAGATTCTGGCTCTGTGCTCCGAGGCGGAAGAAAGCACGGATTCCCCCGATATTGGCCCTCCCCCAGTGTCGCGATTCGTGGACGAAGATCCCGTCAAGCTCGATTTGTCTACACTCACAAAACTTCTCACGCCCGCCCTTACCGAGTCTGACGCTAGTGGCCCAGAAGACGCGTATCCTGATTCACCTGTAGCATCCGTAAAAACCCATGATGTTGTCAAAAAGGCGCCCGAAGGATACCAGGCTGAGAAGGCTGAAGAAACCACTAAAGGCGCACCAGAATCCGAACTGCAGACACCTGTTCAAGCTGCTAAGGCCAATTTGAAGAGGAAGGTCAGGGAAGAGGATGAAAAAGAGAACGCTCCCTTGTCGAAACCGCTACTACCGGTCAGCGCCATCACCAAAAATAACCAAGAGAAAATTACGAATGAGAAGGCGAATACTACAACTAGACCAATCAAGGATCTACCAATAGGAAAAAGGGATCCTCGAGAGAAGTCTTTTAATGCGACGCAAAGGAAGCCGCTAGGAGCCAAGAGCTCGAACGAGGCGCTCGGTTCTCTAAAAAAGTCTGCGAAAGCTCCAACTGAAGGGAAAGGAGCAAAGCCAAAGGCAGAGGGCAAAGATGACGAACCAACTAAGGGCCACTTGAAGCCCCCAAAAGAGCCAAAAACAGTTGACATTCCCCCGCCTTCCTCACCTGAACCTGTTTCTCGCGTCGATATCGAGCCCGAGAGTCTCTCAGCTGAGCCAAACTTGGCCGTCCCAGATTCTCCAGAAGTCTCTGTACCAAGGGAAAAGATTAATGACACACCACCTCCACTCGACATCTCGTCTAAGGGAGAAACAACACGAGCTAACCGGCGCGCCCGAGCTGCCGTTAGTTACGCCGAACCAAATCTTCGAGACAAGATGCGAAGGCCTAACACCAAGCAACTGTTCGATGCAGTGGCTGGCGAAGGCAAGAATATTCGTCGGACGAGTCAGTGCCAAAGAGAAGAACCGTCCTCTGGCCCCTTCTCTGGGGCTAAATCAGAGTCTTCCCGTAAAAACGCAACATCGCAACAAATTTCTAACGATATGCGCTCGGATCCCGATATTATGGCAAGCCCCTTGATCCAAAAAACTACTCGCACCTCTACTCTCGAACAATTACCGGCGTCCGTTACGACCGACAGGAAGAGAAAGGATTTGACTACGGCAGCGCAGGATCACGGGGTTGATGCGACTGCGATCAATCCAATCACGAAGGGCATAAATCGCCGTCTTGAGCAGATTGCCGCCCGAGAAGCTGAGGTCGCTGAGCTTTTTGAGAGATCCGACGTTTACGAATTTACCGACTCATCACTAAATGACACCTCAAAGGAGACAATACCGGAAGAGAACAAAATAACAAAAGGCGGCCGCCAATCACGATCACGAAGATTTTCTTCCATAACCCCCGAGGGCGTGCAACTTAGCAATGCGAACCAGAACGAGAAGGCGCCGAGTAAACAAACAGGATCCCGGAAACGCGCTTCGATGGCCGCAATCAAATCCACGAGGAGCGACTTGGAGGACTCGCGGGGTGAAAGCCCTTCGGTTGATGGGGATAGTGTCTCATCGGCGGAGGGAGATAGGACAACACGCGAGAAAGCGACGAGTTCTCGTAGGAGAACTACGATGATATGATGATGCATAAAGATATACATTTTGGCTTCCCCCATTTGCTTCGTTACTTCTACAACCCTTTTCATCACGATTGATTAACCTGCACGGTGTTTCTGGACACGGAAGGGAGATGCCTTATTGAGTAATGTTTGAATAGTTTGATCCACACAAGGCGACCGAGCCACGCTTGTCTCCCCTATACTGCACCATTCATAGCGTTGGAGTTCCTGTTTTAAGGGAATATCATGATACCAAATGCGCACCAAACATTGTAATGCAATTTTTTGTTACTCATCCTCTTGACGCCCTTCTTCGTACCATGCTTTGGTCGCAAAGTGAATAATTACACTATACAGTCGTGTAATAACCATATCAACGTTTTGGGTTGTCGAAAACCACGGGAATGATAACTTCAGAAGATAGGTTTAGGACAAGTATATCTATTAACAGTCTCCGGTATATGGTCGCCCGTCAGCTTTCCCTTGCTTCGCTTCACCTAACGAGACTATTGATATATATGTGCAAGGGGCTAATAGACGAATGACTTGTAGCCGATCTTGTCGCATCGCTTCAACTACTCTAGGACCGCCCCTTTCTCTCACATTTCTTGAAAGGTGGCTTGCTTTACCGGTGACCGTTCCACCCCCATCATTCGCCTGGCTTGCCTTCTTTCTATGGATTGGCTACAATAGCAATTGAAGGAACAGCCGTTCGTCTGAATCCGCGCTAAAAATCAGGATTGATCACAATTCGTAGATTAACTCTTCGTTATGTTAGGATATCTCATGTCTCATTAGACCCCATAGTCTCAAGTTCATGACGAACCCCCTGTCGGTTCTACTGGTTTTGTGTATGTCACCTTCTCGACCGCCACGTTTTCTACGCCGTTCGCATCTTTCCTCAACTGATATACATAGAGCGTGAGCGATATTCCTTGTACCTACGAAGAAATCGTCAGCACATATTAGTCCTCTTTAGTGCTGGCCGACCGAAAACAGGCCATTTGACTATCCAATTGGCCATCATGGAGCATCAATGTTGGCCAGAGCAACCAGGGAGAGACTCACATCCATTAGACAGAAACTCGGCACCATTTCCTCGCCCTCCTTAGTCCAACCCGTCGTGTAGGCACCGGTGGCGCTGCCGGGGTTGACGAAGAACTTGTCCATGTACTCGAAGGCGTCGAAGCGGTGGGTACCGCCCCAGCACAGGCCTGTTCACAATCTGCAGCTCTTCCGATAACGAGAATGACATGTTCTTCGGGAGAGGGGACGCCTTCAGCTGCGATACCGGCGCGCCCTCGCCAGATGCGAAGCCGCTGGCTATAAGCAATGGAGGCTTCTATGTAAACCCGATAAACTGCACGGACATCTACCTATACCAGGGGCGCTACTATCCCGTTCGAAATGTTATAGGAAATTTCGGCGGCCCTTCTGCTTTTAACTTTACGATTTGGGAGCCCAATGTCCCGTTCGAGGAGCGGGAGAACGATTTCACGGGGAATGTTTATCCGCTTTCATGCAGGTTCGCACGCGAGATTTGACATACGGCTTCGATAAATCATCTAGTGTCGGTCTGGGAGCTATGGTAAGAGGAAACATGTGGCCTAAGGCACTGAGCCTATGGATCTATGGAGCTTTTTGGGATCGAGATTTCCTATTGTGATGATATATATATTAAAAAATTGCTTCGTGAAGTACTTGCGGCGGTATCATATGGTACATTAGCTAGTTGGCACACAATCCAACCAACACAAGATATTGACTCTTTTCCCCCCAAATGCTTATTCAAAGACAATGTGAATTTAGGAGGGAATTCTTAGCTTCAAAGAAATCCGGATGTTAAGGAATGCTAAGGCGATTTAGGGTCCTTTAAAAAACGCTGGATATTCTTTTCAACTTTGCGCTCGCCACATCGCATACCTAGCACACGAGTGTACAAATCATTATGAAATGCAGCCTAGCTATTTCCTTACACCTTCTCGGTCGTCTGGCCTACCCTACTGTCAGTAACATCATTGCGTAAAGTCGCCGTGATCCACATGTGTGCCTAACAACTTCATAAGGGCGTTATATATAATAAAGCAGGCTAGGTATCTATCTCTAGTTGCGAGGATATCTCTGCCCTTTGCGGAGCTAATAAGTAGCATCCGAATCCTCAGTTCTCGAAGGCAAGTCACCAAACGTCGACTCGACTCTAACATCATCTCGGAGAATAATAACTCCGGCATCCGAGCTAAAGCCAGCCACCTATCAGTTTGTATATTGCAGATAAACAATTCGCCACGGTTAAAGCAAACTCAGTGAAAACGACGAAATTGAATGAAACACACAGTGGGCTCTGTAGCATCAACTTCACCGGCCACCTAGGGCAGATCCTCGTAGCGTTTTGCCAACGAGCTGGTCAGCCTCTAAGCGCACTAAGAACTTTTCACAGTCTGTCTTGAAGTAATAACAATATCCATAGTCTTCCTACTGGTAATTATAGCCAGATGTCGACAGAAGTGAACTGACTGTGACTGTCTTGGAAGCGAATACACTTCTTATATTAATAAAACCATCGCAATATTTCTTAGATAATCAACCTGACCCTAAGGGTAGATCACCCGCACCAACACAATATTATTGTCGTCAAAGATGAGCGTAGACAGTGCGTCATTACCAAAAGTAGGCGTAGACCGTTCAATCATTATCAAATATAAGCGAAGATTTTTCGTCGTCATCGCTATTATCAGTGACAATGGACTCGAAGGCATGTCCGGCGGATATAAAGTATACGGTGTAATCATGATCTTTCGGTTAGAGGAAGGAAGATGTTTTTGTATGGACCGGAGCTTGCAGCAAGACCACCTAAGAGAAATTGTAGCGTTATCCCTTTAAATGCCCCTTCGGCTCAGTAACATAAAAGTGAAATGACGGCGCTTTTTGAATATATAAATAATACCCATCAGAGTATTATCCGGGCTTAACTAGGTACCTACTTCTGGCCGGGTTCTGTTGACAAAATAATCGGCGACTTGTCCCTTGATGGTGTCCTTTGCTGCGCCTTTTGCCTTACCGAACATGAACTTAGGCTCATCACATCTTCTAGAAACGTTAGTCTGTGGCAGACTTTCAGCGCAGCTCATTGTAGGTGGTTTGACAACAGGTGCTTGATACTCGGAATCGTTCTTCTTGGCTTCTTTGCGCGCTTTTCTTTCCTCCTAACGGGCTTGTTCTCGTTTCTCCTCGAATCGCCGATTTGCGATGCTTAGCTTATTTAAATGGATGTTAATTCGTCCTCCTGGCCCGTGCGGTAGAATATCGTTGTTGCCCTTTAGTTCTTCAAAGGTCTTTCGTGATCGAGGGGTTCTGGAGAACTTTGCGTCGGTCTGCTCAGCGTATGTCCAGCCTAGCATTGGGAAGTCTGGGTTGGCTTCGACGGTGGTTGCCATTGGAGTAGGTGTCCGCTTGCAATTGAGGGTATGGTGGTTACTGTTATAGTTCAAGCGAGACAGGCCGGGGCATCTTTATCACTTGATTAGTTTATCTTATATTATTCAGTTATTTAAGCAACACCGTTATTCCACTTTTATTTCATGGAGCCCAAGGGGCATTGTCACGGAACTAAACCGAAACAGTGGAGACAGAAGTCACTGCCGGCAGAGAGGGGGACGTAAAGGGCCATAACGAGTGATGAGAGGCGGGCGAGAAGGAGGTGAAGTGCGGACCTAGAACGGTGAAATAAAGTTTTTGAAAAGCTTCAAAAGGGGCGGCGGAAGAGACGACGAGTCGGTGGAAGAGGGAACGAAGCGTGACCCTGGGGGGAGGGGTTAAGAAAGGGTACCTAAGGTAGAAGGCTATAACTCATCTTTGAGACGACCTTGCGAATGCACTAGGGCAACCGCGCATAGGTGCTTTTATTTATAGAAGCTTAGGAAAACATTACAAGGTATATAGGTACTTAAGTAAAATGTAGCTGCAGACAGCTATATTTAGAAGGGAGGTACTGTTACTGTAGCACGTGTGGCACCCTCTGGTATTCTGTAAGTGTAACGGAGTGTCCTAAGGACTCAGGGGCTACCTAAGTAATACTAGTGGATCCCTATGGGTCACTACCACACGTGACAGTTACGGAACTCCTAAGGGGCCCTATAAGATAACCCCATCAAAACTTAGATAGGTAGACAGAACTTCCCTCCTTGTGCAATAATAATAAGTCTAGACTGTGACATGCATTTGAAGGGATAGGCGGTCTTGTTGGGTTTTCGAAATGCAACGGGCAATAGAATGCCATATACGCTTAGTGGCCACTCTTTATGGCAAAAGCACTTGTCCATGAACGTTGTGACAGCTCTTCCTAACATCTTACGAATACCAATTCCCATAGGACTAGCATAGAAATCATGGGAAAGGATATGCCTGCGAGCCCTAGCACCAACAAGAATAGCCCTTACAACGAGATGGGCAGTCCTAACGAAGGAAGGTCGGGGATTAAGTTGGAAGATCGTGTGGACTCCGATGGTATCATTCGGTTCATCAACAAGGGCTTGTGCTGCCGGAAACCTGTTCTGGTGGAGTCCAGCCAACCAGGGAGTACCGCATCCCCGACCGCCTTCTAGAGAACTCCGCCGTGCATTCTAGGAAGAGGCCCCGGTGTGACAAGAGTTTGGGTAATAGGGCTTGGGACAGTGGTCCTTATTCAGCTAGTAATACCCAGGGGTCTCTAGGGTCTATCTCTTTATTCCTCCAATGGTCTTGTCACGACGAATGTCTCAGATATAAGAGGAATATTATTGGCTAGGTGTGGCGTACTCCTAATTCCGGTGTCTAGAACTATGGCTTCTAGCCGTGTGACAGTCGCATAAGTCCCGGGAGAGTACTGCCTGTAAGTTCCATTCCCCCTTTCTCTAAGCCAAGATTCGCGACTTTTTACCCCTCCTCCAATTTCTATGCTTCCCTGAGAAGCCGACCAAAGCCATGTACGGCGAACTGCATCTTCAGAAGCAATCAAGTAAACCGAATTGAGGTTTTGGCTTCTTGCACGCAGTGCCCCGTATACTGCTGCCAATTCGTCGCTGTCACAGTCTCTACCTGGTGATGCCAAGGTTGGCTTATCGTTATTGCCCCTTACGTATCAAAGCCTCATGTGCGGTACCCAGAGTTTTATGGGTGCCAAGATATACCTCAGCGGCTCACCACCGGACTACTTCTAGATACGCACGCAGAGGTAGAAATGTCGGGTGGGCTCGAAACATTCGCCCTTTGTGGAGCTGGCATCCAAGGAAAAATATAAATTGCTTTTGAATTTGCTTTGCGGCTACACACCCAGTACTCCCAACAGGGCTTCAATCCCCGGAAGAGCACGTTGCTTACGCAATTCAACCTTCATTTACACTATGATATAGCCTCACACTTAGGTTTCGGGCTTTAGTAACCCCGCATTCTTGTCTTCACGGGTGTCCAGAGACGAGCCTGAACCCCATCGTACTACAAATTCAATATAACGCTTCTCAGAGTCCCGATGAACGACACAGAATCCAGGCGCCGGAGATTACAGTTTGGGTAATAATGTTGATTTAATGTCCATGCAGCCACCCGAAGTTGTGTCGCCGTTTTCGGCATTGCGGCTTCCGGAAAGGGGCGACCCAACGCGTGTAATATAGAAGCCATTGACCTTCCCTTCTTGGGGAAAGAAGGTAGGCTACGGATCTCAATACCAAGAGATTATTATTAGTTAGTACGAGCCTGTTTGGCTTCACCATAACCCTGGTATAACCAATACGAAGAAAAGAATCAGGGTTGACACTAGTCTCCCTATTTCAAGAAGCGGCTCAGCATATTAATTCCAGGCCAATATGCGTCAATTCTGCCCCAGTTTTAGGACATTCGTCTTTGGGGTATTTGCCTCGTTCTTCATCGGTCTTTTAGGGGTTAACGCAGTCGCCATTCCTCGAGACGATGTCGATCAGAGGCAGTCTGATGGAAGCCAAACGTGCGAGCGTACAAAAGTTGCGATTCTGTAAGTAACACAAAAAGGAATACCATTGTCTTATACATCGCTAATTCGAACCAGAGGTGCAGGCATCGCAGGCATCACGACGGCTGTAGGTTACCGCCACCGCAGAGTCGATCGAAGCGTTATCTTTCTTCCTACGTATTGACTGATCTTAAATTCTATAGCAAGCACTTTCAAACAGTTCAATTGCCGATTTCATAATTTTGGAATACCAAGACCGTGTCGGGGGTCGTGTTCATTCGGCACCCTTCGGTATCGGAGTAGATGGGAAACCCCTTTTGATCGAGTACGGGGCCAATTGGATCCAGGGTCTTGGTCATCCCGGAAAGCGAGAAAATCCAATCTGGACATTCGTAAGTGTCAAAGATATCCATCAGCATTCTTATGAAGCACGACAGTAAACTAATAAAGGGGTCTCCCAGGAGAAAAAATGGAATATCACCAACCACTTCTCAAACTATAGCAATATTCTCACGTACAATGAAACCGGGCTTGCCGACTTCAGTGGGGAGATAGAGGCTTTTGAAAATGCCATGGAAGAGATGTCAGAACGAGCAGGCGAGATCCTCAAGGACAACCTACAGGACCCGACTGTACGGACAGGGTTTAGTCTTGTAGGCTGGAAACCATCGCAGCGCAAATATCCGGCAGCGGCAGAGGCCGTAGAATGGTGGTTATATGGTAAGTCGCCCAAGTATTTCAAGAATTCGGGCCGATAACAATTATTAACTTGGGCGATGTAGATGGCGAACAGGCAACTACACCAGAAGACTCCTCGCTTGTCTTTAACGCTGCCGTCTCCAATTTCACATTTCTTCAGTTTAGCAACGAAGATAATTTCGTCATTGATCAAAGAGGTCATAGCGCTTGGATTGAAGGCGAAGCATCTACGTTTCTATCTCCCAACGACCCACGGTTACGCCTCAACACTAAGGCTAAGAACATAACGTATGGTCCGGAGGGCGTCATAGTAATGACTGAAAGCGGATCTTGTGTACAGGCAGATTACGCCGTGTGCACTTTCTCTGTGGGAGTATTGCAGCACGAGAACGCTATTAATTTTGATCCGGCACTTCCAACATGGAAGAAGACAGCAATTGAAATGTTTGAAATCGGTGTTTACACCAAGATATTCATGCAGTTTCCGTATAAGTTCTGGCCCGCCGACACAGAATTCTTCCTCTATGCCGATCCCTATGAGCGTGGCTGGTATCCTATTTGGCAGTCCCTCGATGTGGAGGGATTTTTCCCCGGCTCACACATCCTATTCGTTACTCTGACAGAAGAACAAGCGCACCGAGCCGAAAAGATGACGGATAAGGAGACACTCAAAGAGGTGATGGGCGTACTCCGGTCGATGTTTCCAAATGTTGAGATTCCTCAGCCCTCAGCATTCACATATCCACGATGGTCAGAGGTTCCTTGGGCATACGGGTCTTTCTCCGTTTGGCCTGCCGGAACCACATTGGAGATGCACCAGAACCTGCGGGCCAACGTAGACCGACTATGGTTCACAGGGGAGCATACGAGCGCCTCCTATTTCGGCTACATGCAGGGAGCCTGGTTTGAAGGCCAAGATGCGGGAAATCGTATCGCGGGATTAATAAGTGGGAAATGTATAGGAGATCCCTCAAAGGGTGAATGTGGAGAGAGGATCAGCTACGATACCCTGCACGGGACGACGCCAGAAAATGAATATGATGAACAAAATGGATGGGATGAGGAAGGTTTCCAAGCCATTGGCGTAGAGTGAAATGTATGGATCTTAACATTTATGTCAAGGCACGTATTATACACTTTCTAATAATATAAACGGCAGAGGGGTTGGCTCTCATGGAATATCCACGAAATTATCACAGTACACGTTGCCCTTACATTTCCCATTCATTCACCCCCGTGGTAGGTCCCTGGGTTACGACACGGTCGTAACGCAAGCTGCAGCTTAACATGAAATTCGGCCGCTCGAAGAATTCTGCGTATTAGAGAATGCTAATGCGATTTGGGGTATCTTGGAACAAGAGACGGTAGATATTCTCTTCCGCCTTTTACTCGACATGCTAAGTACGATTATGACGAGTTGCGGCCGAATTAATTTTTCGTACTTTCTAAGTTGTCTTGTTGTCACTTGTAGCCGTAAGTGGCATCCATAAAGGCGTCAAAAGAGACTGGGGGTCGGCTTACAGTCCGGCCACCTTGCCTGGTCGTCGCGGTGAAATACCATTGAGATCTTGGAATAAATAGTGCAGGCAGGGAGGGCAACCCACTGAGGTTGCCTGCACCATGAGACCTTTAAACTCCACTGTGCCGACTGCCATACACCAATCTGAACTTGCGCCTCGAGCAAATCTTCGTTGAGCCCTAACGAGCTAGTACTTACTACGATCGGCTTGTCCCGTAGTGAATAAAAACTAGACGCCACATGAAGACCCTCCTTACTATGCCCGATGGAGAGAAGACTTTTCCAGGTGAACAGGTGCCACTAACGTGGGCCACTTTTGAAGAGGTGGGATACAAGGGCAGCGACGCAAGTCAGTGAGGTTGATGATTGATCCATCGGTACGACAGCATATAAATGCATGATCAGTGAGGGAAAGGATAGATGCCCTATATGCCGTGAGGATTTCGAGGCTAGGAACGTCATACCCACGACCGATTGCATGCAGGTTTTCCATCGGGAATATTTGGGTTAGTAGATAACATAGAAAAAGATGCCCTTACTGCAGAACGGATTTTATATAAGGAGATAATGTTAATGTGGAATATTAGGATTGTTTGATCTCAATAGTAGAACTGTTAGGTCTCTCGAGGAACCCTTCCTGCCGAAGGTCTCTTGAAGAAGCCTTCCGAACGAAGCCTTCCGAAGGAAACTGCCTTGAAAAGGCACTATGTAAATAGATCACTTTGTAGCTGGCTTTAGGGAAGACTTAAGAATAACAAGAAGTTTTCCATCACTCTGAGAGGCTCCCAACAACAAGGGATCATCTGAAATTGTTGATAGCATTAAAGAACTATGTATTAATAAAGGCAGGGATACTTTTTATGTTTGCCCCGGAGTAGCTACAGTAGGAGGTATAGTACACATACGGTAGGGTAGTATTTACTCATAGGTTTCAGTCTTATACTTAGTACGAGAAGATATCGCTACTTCGAATACAACACACTTTTCCACCCGCTCATCTTTAAATGAACCTAGCTGGTGGTCGTGGGGATTACGGTACCAGTAGTCTGAATAATCAAAGATAAACCAATCGAATGACAGTATTAAGCTCGGATAATACTCTTATAGGTATATATTATACTGAAGCGGCTCGTGTATTCTTTACGTAGCTCGCACTCTAAAGACCCGACCTTTGTTACATAGCACTTCTAGAGATTTATAAATAAGGGCGAATAATAATGTCATAAGAAAACTCAAGGGAGAAATACCAAAGGTGTCTTCTCTAGAAGGCCTGCTAGAATAGAAAAAGCTACGAAAACTAAACTAAACCTATTCTTCTTTTATAGAAGAAGGAAATGAAATCTTCCTTAGGTAATCAACTAGGCCCCTATGGGGCCAAGCCACTCGCACTAACACAATACATGTGGATCCAGTGCTTTCCGCCAGGATGTAGGAGCCTGTATGGATTGTTGGGGGTATTTGGGAGATGTATGTGATGAAGGAAAACGTGCAGTTTTCAGGTGGCCACCTGGGGTAAGTGGTTGTCGGAGGGCAGCTATGATGAGCCGTGCGCGAAACGGGTATTCAGTACTACACCCCTTGGCTTCTATATAGACCCAGGATCCGCAATCTTCACAGACGCTTTCGGCAGTACTACACGAAAGATGCGTGTGACAAGACTCGCAAACGTTGGACCTGACTGAGCCACTAGATGACTTATGTGAACCTTAGGGCCCGTTGACCAGTTCAGAACCCATCTTTCGTATAGTCGCTCGTCCTCTAATCTCTTTTAGGGGCTTAGAAAATACTGGAATGGGAGTTGAGCAGGTCAAATCTTTGTCTACGCTCAACATCTCCTCTCCAGATCCCCATCTCATTCCATTAGTCCAAGGACCTCCAAATTCAGACTTGGTACTATCCTTTTCCCCGTAATTCTTAATCAAGGTTATTTTCTCCACTGGCAGCTCAACCTTACAGGAAACGCAAAGACGGTGGCTATGTATGATTTCAAATGGTGAGTACCCAATACCCGGCATGTAGTGTGAATTGGTGAGATCAGGCTCAAAACTGACATCCCTTTTCGTATGAGAGGAACAGAAAAAGGCACATGTCATCCCGTTTGTGTCTATGAATCAACTCCCCCAGGCTCAGGCTGAGCCTCAGTATTACCAGCAACCTTAACGGTTCAAGGGTAAACACTAATGTATGCAGGGATAACAAGCAAGGGCCAGCCCCACCGAGAATTATGACAAGTCACTTTTTAAACTTTATCTGCAAGTATACCTAGCATATCCAAATCAAATAGAAATAGCTCGACGATAACAACAAACTACCAAACCGCACCACACCTTCATGCGTCCACACACCCGCCCCTTATGAACTATTTCAAGCTTCTCTCTGCTTGCCCAGTAGTCCATAGAGATGATCACGTCGATGCATGGATGGATGGTATTCCCATTATAGATAAAGATGTCGGTACTGCTAAAACACCACCTCACCAACCCCCTTTAGACGATGAGCCCTCCCAAGACGACGAGCCCCTTCCAAACACACCTTCACTAACTAACAGCTACCGCGAGTCGTCGATACCACGGGGGACGTCGGGCAGTTCTAGAGGCTGGAAGAGGCTCGGCAACAACGGCGCAGATAGCGTAGACCCGGAAGCGAATACCCAACCCCCCCTTGGCCCAACTTTCCTTCGGCCGATTGCTATACCGCGTCGCACAACCCGTACTAAAGCAAGGTCTACGGGCCTGATCAAGACCAGGGCTGACCTGCAAATACTAGCAAAACCGGTACATTTTCACGGACTTGGGGAGGGAGATAGCGTTTCTCTGCCGCTCGATGTTCGCTCGCTATATTTCGATATCCGACACGCGGCTGTGTTCCAGAAGAATATTGTACCGTACGAACTACGCGGCGAATCGGTATTAGGCGGGCATGGCGCCATCCCGGACCATTTCTTCTGCGTAGAGGCATCGACAAAGGACAGTGCAGAAGCTAGACATATGCTCTCTACGATACTCCGTATTAAGCACCAGGCAGCTCTCTCCGCTAGTTTACAGCGGCACGACCAGGCTTGGAATCACCTTGTGCACACACCACTCCTCGAGCTCGTATTCGGCCCGGAAGGCGGCCTGTCACAGCCGAGGCATGACCCCACCGTCCGCATGGAGCCTATCTCGTTTGGCGAGATCACTCGTGACTCGGTCCCGAAGCTCAACTCGCGTCTTTTCGAAACTGGTAGCGATCACGGTTCTGTCCTGGCCTGGTCCGTTCCGGAGAGCACCGCAGAGCAAAGCGTCGACGACGACGAGACATCTGTAGTCCCCGCGGGCAAGGCAATCGACTACGTGCTTGTTTTAGAGATCGCGGATACGGCACCCTTGTGTCAGACTATCTCTGATCTTATTTTGGACATCAGCTTTCATAACGACACTGCACCCTACGTAAATCAGATCGACTATAGTCCGATCTCCCACAGTCCTATCGCTGTGTCTATTGAGACTCAGTCGGGGTTTTCGACGGGAGACCCTTTGCTCCATCTGGGAATCTGGATTGCCTCTTGGCATAAACGAATGATTGATCTGCGCACCTGGATGTTTCTGCGTAAAGGATTAGTCACGGATGTTTCCGAGATTCAGCACCCGAAGTTGGTTTCCGTGCCTCTTATCGCGGCGATCGGTCATGAGTGGGAGATGTACTTCGCTTGCGATACAGGCGACTCCATCATCATACGCGGCCCTGTGCAATTAGGCTCGACCTCCACCATCCTTCGGACATTCGCACTGCTAGCGTCACTGAAAGCGGTGAAGAAATGGATACTAAATACGTTTTACGACGGCTTGACGGCATGGTTTGCTCTCGAAGAGTCGACGCCTGGTGTCAATGTCAAATAAATGGTCTATCAAGTCACCATAGACCGTGTCGAGCCGTGGCTTGTGATGATGCATGTATATTAAGGACCGGTAAGGTGATGAATTCTTTCTTATTTTTTCTCATCTAAAGCCCCCATCAGAATTTTGCTATAAGCGTAAGCAGCATTGAACTAATCGAAACTACACTCTCTCTTGTACCTTTCACTGCACAATCGAATTAAGAAAGTTTGATAGAGCATCCATGTTCTACAAGTTCCTCATAGCTAACCTACAACGGCAACATAAATAATTCACGACCAGCGACATATATACATTCGAATAGAAAAGCCATCCATCGTTCCTGAAACGTGCCCAAATCTCTCATTTTATATAAACTTCTCCTTCTTCGCACCCTTACCCCTTTAAATCCATTCTCCTAAAAATGCCCCAAAGCGGCCAAAGCGAAGCTCTAAATTGTAAACCGTAAGCCTAGGCCAGACTAGACCTACTTCGACGACCCACAACTACTNCCCAGAAGTAGTCGTCGACGTAGCTGCGGCAGCGGCAACGGCCTCCTCGACACACTGCGAGTAGTAC
>JAPUUL010000372.1:0-19875 GCA_029590625.1 Lasiodiplodia mahajangana
AGGAACTTCAGCCCAGGCAGGAGCCGCGGCGTGGGCCGCATTGACAGCTTTCTCAAGGTCCTCTGCCGTGGAAACCGGTACCTCTGGTTCGGCCTTAAGGGTTGAGGGGTTAATGTGGTGTCGTGTCGTTTTCGTGGTAGTTAGTTCACCATCAATGACGTTCTTGAACACGGTATAGTCAATTGGCGCGGTGCTAGAAGAGGCGGGTTTGAATGGGAGCTTCCCACCCAGTGGCGTGAATTGACTTGTATTATTCACATCGTGGATATCATCAGGGATGTGGAGGGGAACATCAACGTTGACGGCCATGATTGAATTATTATGATTGAGCTCTTGTTACCTCCTAGATCGGGAGTGTGGAGAAGATAGGGTGTTGGTCAGCGGCGGACTACCAATTTGTCTTATATGGATAGCTATCATCAGTCTAGAACGTGGCAAGTCCCTTTGGCCACCCGAGGGTTGTGGTGATGGTCGAGCCGTGTGTGCTCGTAGAATTATCAAAGACAGATCCCAGAGCCGAGTATAACCCCGCACGAGGCTTCCTTTGATGCTTCTCTCGGATCTCGGATCTCGGATACGACAATAATTCAGAGAAACCTTCGGAGCTGAGCTAGGGGGCTTCTGCAGACTTAGATCGGCGGACTCTGCCTTTGAACGCCATAGCCATGTCTACTTCCTGTGTGTCGAAGTTAGTGCTTATGTCGAGGAACTGAACACGGCACGTCTAGTACCCGGCCTAAACTAAAGGGGACGTAGAAAGAAGTTCAATATAAAGAAAACTCGTCACTAGATCTCTTATCGTACTCCCAATATATGGATCTAAACCCCATTCTCAGGGTAGGCTTTGTGACTAGGAAATGTCTTGGATTCGAAAACCTACAGTGTACTGGCTAGTGTAGGCAAGTCGCATTCCAGCAGTCAAAAGAAATAGGTGGCGTGAAAGACTGATTTTTAGAGACTTTCTTTGTTTGTGCCTTAATAAGCGGCTGGATGCAGTACGACCANGGCGCCCGGTGTTTGTTAAACGCTCCACGTGCCAAAATATTCTCTGAAACATTATTGGCACGAGGGTCTTGAATGGAAAGTCCGCTAGTTCTTGTATAGAGAACTAACTCGCGTGGAGTTTTGGTCCGGTGGCTTAGATAGGTAGTGTTGACAACAGAATGCATGAGCCCATTTTCTTGGCTCCTGCTTTTTGGGCTGATGTCTCAGGATTTGGGCAAGTAGCTATCGGGAATCAGCTTCCTAAGATGGGTGTGGCTTGATGACAGATGCTCGGTTGTTATAGTTACCCGACTTTCAGTCTGAACACAGCAGGTGTATCATGGAAGCAATGGAATAAGACATTAAGTCAACATGATCAATAAATATCTTTGAAATCTGCCGTGAAGCCGCCCTTGCATAGACTACTGTAGGCAACCGAAAAAGGGGAGGGGCGCTCGGGACTCGACATCAGTTCATCTAGGGTAACGAGGCGAAGCTAGGGCTCGTCGCATGTGGTGGAAATTGCCGAAAAGAAGGAGCCTCATTTAGCTGACTCATCTGCTTGCAGCCTAGATTAGGTCACGTAACCTAGGTTCCATTAGTATTGTATGCATTGTGTAGATCAAACGTCTTACTCCCGAAATTAACAACTCGAGAATATTATCGGCTGTCAAGAACGACGTCCATAGAAGTAGAAGGATAACGAGGGGCTAGCAAAATAGAGGTCTCATGTCTATTATGAGAGGTCTATGAGCATAACCCAAATTCTCGATTGTAGATAATATTGGCACGAATAATGAAATCACCCGGTATAAGATGAATATGTATGGGTGCTATTGTGTATCCCAAAGACACTCAAATAAGTCTGTATCCATTACGTGATTTGGCCGTCCCTCTAAAATACCTACTAGCTCCGGCATTAGTAGTTCTGATGCAGCCATGGACTCTTGTGCGTTGTCGCTATTATTATACAACGCCTGTGGTAGGCCAGAGGGAGGGGATATTATGGTATGCGCATTGGTCATGTTTGATTGCTGATTGTCGACCTGGCAGCCTCCGGCGGTCGTCGCATTAGGAAGAGTCATAATATGGTANCCCTAGTGCTGGAGAGGGAAAAGATCCCGAGAGTATATGTGTCGCTTGTGTCGTTTCTCTAGAGTTCCCGATTTCCGCCGAGCCAGTATTGGAGACATCCGCTCGCTCAACTCTGATAGTTCCACAGAAGGGGATTTCTAAAGAGAGCATATCACTGCTATTAGTCACCTCCTGGTTGCTATTTCTCGGCTGTTTGGCGTTAGAAGGGAAATGAATGCTGTATGTTATACCCCTATGAGATTCGTCCTCGACGGCGAGAAGTCTTCGGAAGACTGGGACTATTCCGGAGCTTATCTTGTCATCTGGTTCGACTTGCGTAATCATTTCTATGCTCTGAAGCGCCCGCTCCATAAGACCTTGGTTAGCGAGGCGTTGATGAGCCACAAGGCTAGATATGCTAATGCTGTTGGAACTAGACTGGTCTTGGGTTTCGGAGCTGGCGTATATGTGCAAAATACATAGTACGATACTGGCTCCGAATGCGAAGACGTCGAGCCCGCGACAGTACGAAACCGCAGGATGACGACTACGGAAGGCTGTGAAACGTGTCAAAATCTCGCGACAAGAATTGATAGCGGTAGGTGTGCTGGAATAATACTGTTGGGTGCCCAAACAACGTATCATGTATGGTAGATGAGCTTGCAACAATATATTGTAATGTGCAAAGTGGACCATGAGGCGATTGATTATGCTTGAAACTCCTTCGTCACCACAGCCGTCAGACCAATCAGGAGGTGACCACCACTGAGCCGGCATGCAGGCTGCGGCTTTCTGAAGTATTTTGTCGATCTCCTTTGTCTCGACTAGATTATATATATCAACGCGGTTTCGTTGAAGGATACGCCCAGCTGCCATGGAGTGTAGTCGCCCCATTCGCTCGGAGGGTGTGAACCTTTCTAATAATCCTGGAGTCGCCTGACTGTTTTCTGCTGGGCTGGGCGAGATACCCAATAGAAGTGACAAGTATTGATCGAAATGAACGAGAAGAAACCATATTTTCTCTTGGCGAGATATTTCCTCGGCCTCGTCTGCACTTGGATTATGTGCTAGGATTTTACTTTGGCGGTCAAGGCCGAGTATCTGCGCCATCGCCATTGCGCGGCGCAAGACAATCCACGACCGGCGCATGTTCCCCATATAATTATGATATTGGCTCTCAATAATAAGGCACTATTGCGAAGGGTTAGTATTTTCTGGTAACCAAGGTAGTATCGCGCGCATTATGTAGAAGCTAGTTATTCGTTATAAAACGCTCACTTGCCGAAGAAACTATAATAGCTGGGGGTTTCAGATCAGAGAAATATACGTACCTCGACAATTTCGATGGATTCGGGGAGGCTATCGTTATGGGTTACCAGCTTACTAACTGTGTCAAATAATTGAGATGAAATAGCATGGTATTCAGGACTGAGACTCGTAGTCTCATACCCTGATCGCGATGAGATTACCTGGATATACGCGCCCAAGGCTAGAAGTTTTCGTGCGATAGCTACAGGATTAGTCCCAGGAGCTGGCAGTTGAAGTAGATCTTTTGGCGAGGGGGGCGTTCGAAAGCCGGAGCAAGCAGCAGAGAGAGCCGGATGAAGCCAAGCTACTCTACTATTGAGAATGGCATCGTGATGGTGTTTACTGGGCCAAGCCGCCACGAGCGCGCGGACCAAGGGGGTTATCAATTTGTCTGTAGGCTCTCCGAATTGCCTCGAGGGGCTACCGGCTAGCAGTCGCTGGGGAGGAGATGACTGTAAGACGCTTACCATTCTCATTCCGTCATCAACCTAACGAAATCCGAATGGTAAGTATGTGCATCAGAGGTAGCAAGCTAGGCCAACATACCAACAGGGTGTTACTGAACCCATGTGACCACGTGTCGACCATATGACTCGCCGTGGAGGAGCTCAGACTGAGTCTTCCTGACGCCTCCAATTCATCGCCGCCATCATCTGCGAACGACTGTGAATAATCATCGTAGACATTCCTAGAGTCGACCCTACGGGACAACTCTTCAACTAGTGCTTCGAGGCGCTGGATCCTACCATCGTCCGACTTATCGATCTTGCGCCTCTCATGAGACACGTGCTCCTCGGGGAACTCCTGGCCTATGCAACGTGTGCCTCGATGACGGCAACCATCACACTTCCCCTCGCTACTCGACCAAGTGCACTTGTTCTTCCGCCGCTTACATTCCCAACAGCTTCGAGTGCCCTTGCGTATCTTCCTTCTTTTGGCTCCAGGCTGGGCTGGCGGCGATGGAGGTCCGTGGGTCGGTGAGCCAGAATCCGCCATGGTGGCTCAAACAAACGTATCATCGGAGCGCCACGTTTCACACACCGGTGTTAGCCTCATTAATTCGGCGGAGAAAATCCAAAATACCACTACTCAATTAGCATGTCTACAATGAAGTAAGCCACTCCCTTTGATTCGGCATAATATGAAGTGAGGTTGTAAGGCTTCCGCCGCGGCGGTCGAATCGGGATGTTAGATGTGGGGAACCAATCACGTTAATATTAGTACGTACATCTACCAGGTAGCCAATCTGGGTACCACGGTACCACATCGCGATCCTATCAATATCAAGTACAACAGTCAGTCTGAGTAGAGCCCACCTGGAACCAGTACCCGTATAGGTTGAAATCGCCTCAAAATGGCCCGACTCTTCCGCCGCGCGGCCTAGACCTTTGCTAATCTACGTACCGGATGATTTGATGGGGTTGTACCGAGAGAAGGTATAAGAGAGTATTGCTCTTCTCTATAATGTCGAGTCTCAGAGTGAAATCTCAAGATCAAAAAACGGACTCGTATCAAACCCTCCAAGTCTTGAATACGGCTATTCCTCTTCAAGTCCTCTAGGAAACTCCCATCAAAATGCGTACGACAGGCACGACTACCACCCACGAGGGAATCACGTGGTACTACGAGCAAGAAGGCTCCGGGCCGGACATCGTCCTGATCCCCGACGGCCTGGGCGAATGCGAGATGTTCTCCAAGCCCATGTCGCAGATCGCCGCGGCCGGCTTCCGGGTTACGACGTTTGACATGCCAGGGATGTCGCGGTCATCCTCTGCACCACCAGAAACCTACGAAGCCGTCACGGCGCAGAAGCTCGCGTCCTACGTCATCAGCATCGTCGACAAGCTCGGCATCGACGTCGCCACCTTCTGGGGGTGCAGCTCCGGCGGCTCGACAGTTCTGGCCCTGGTGGCCGATTATCCCGCGCGCGTACGGAACGNCGCTGGCGCACGAGGTGCCAACGTACCATATGGCCGACCTGACTAGCCCTCTGCGACCTCGAAGACGACGTCATCTCCAAGGCCCTGGCAGAGAGCCCCTGGCCAAACAAAGCTAGGTGCTGTCAGCGACTCCAGCGGCTCCTTGTCTACCTAGGTACGCGCGCAAGCGTCCTGGCTAGCTCCCCTTTTGATTGGCTCATGATTGGCTCATATATGCCTCTAGGTCAGGCACAGAGATCTCATTGGCTGGACAAGGGGTGACGCACATTACCGACCGGGATAAACTATCCAATTGGAATACTCCGCTTAGATTGCGTGGGGAATACCCTACATAGAGTATAGCGTAGGTATCTATCGTAGATAAAGAGATAATCTTGGAAGCAGGTTCCAACTTGATTGAGCCTTATCACCGGGACAGAAACTGGGACCTCTATACTAGGTTAACAACTTGGCAGAGATGTTCTCTCTATCTAGGTAGACCTACTCAGGACCATTCTCGTCCTGTGTTGTCAAGCAACGTCGTTATTCCATCATGATTCCTAAGTCTTGTCCTTCGACTCTTATATATCTAGAGCGTTTTCCCCAGTGGCAGACTCAAGTACGGAATTTTTGCTTCCGGCCGTTTCCATCTTGTTAGTGTAGTTCTTCGTAACTGAGGCGTATCAATAATATTGATTACAGACTTGGCTACTGATTTCGTATCCCCGTGTGGAAATATGGATATAGCTAATGGTAGGTGTTTTCAAGAAGCCTTTATAGATGGTGGTGCCACAAGTATTGCTCACAATGATCTCTCAACAATTTCTGCTGGTCGAGTCCGAAGAAATGCCACAGACGTTGCCTTAATTGGCCCGGGAGAGTCCGCTTCCCACAAGTTCGTTCCACTATTAGGTTCGGCATCGGTGTCGTGTTGTTGTCGTTGAGTCTCTAGCTCATGTCGATGCAATCATTAAAGCGCCCCGGGGTTTAGTAGGGCATACTAACTCTCGAAGGCGCCGGCCAAGACATGGCGCTTTGATGGAGCCGAAGATTGTGCCGAATATCAATAATACTGCTCCGTCTATTGCAAACAAAGCATTGCCATCATACCTGTCCACGGCTATAGTGGTTTCTTAGGTCTGCAGACATACATGAGTTTCCCTCGACTCTGGTGTCACATCTCACGCCGTTGGGGGGTTTTTCTCACTGGTTGGTGGCAAGGCCTGCATCAAGCCGTGGGACAGTGGCCTATGCACGGTATCAGGATCACTACGCGTTGAGTCTGCTCCAGTGACAGAATGCGTCTGTTCATCTGTCACACCCATCTAGCTAGTTGTGTAATGAACGCCACCATCTGCCCAATAGTGTGGTTTAAATACGCCGAAGTTCATTAACAAGCGACTGGCTTGTACACAGGCGGTCACTTTCCGTTAAACAAGATGCAAGGAGTACTAGAATAAGGCGATCTGTCTCACGCAGTGAGTCACCCCGATAAGTGTGAGTTGGTTGGCATTAGCTATTGCTTCTCACATGTTTCTTTTCTGCCTAGAATCTTGTGGCCTTCCACAGAGCCTTGAAACAAATTGCTCACCATACAGAGAGAGCAACTTGTAACTTACCTGTCAAGACGAGCTTCGCTGTTGTGTAACTCTACTGATGTGTCAAAAAGAAAGCCGAAGCGCTCACTTCGAGTTAGTGGCTAGCCTGGACAAGCAGCTTTGTACCACTCGCCGTCAACAGACGAGGGCAGATTTCTCTAGTGAAACGAAGTTGGTTTGCAACACTCGACATTCCTTGAGAATGCAGGGATGACGACCTATAGACGCAGATATTGGATAGAATTCCCAATACTACGCTTCATTCTTGCAATAGACACATACTAGAGCCTCGTACTAGTCTTGTTAGTGGCGAGTCAGATGCCATGGGAAGACTGGATTGCTGAGTAGGTGCATTTCACACTGGTCATTGTTCGTTCGGCGAAAGCAAGTTGTAACAGGATAGAACGAAATCATACTGGCCAACACACCATATACGTAGTCGGGGGAGTACGGGGAGCATGGGGAGCACACAGCAAGCTCACCGGGCAAACCTCACGCACGGCGTTGCAATGTCACTGGCTGCTTGTATCTCTCGTATACCTCTCTTCCTCCTCCCTTCCTACCACAGTCTGTTGGGGTTGGGGCACTTGACAGTGAACAAGGACTAGTTGCTGAAACAGCAACAACTACTGGATACTTTGACTCGAGGGCTGTCACTAGTTCTTGCAGAAAGAAACGCTAACTTTAATCCAACATTAATCGTATGTTTCTTTCGCATGACGAAGTACGGCCTCTGCCGCTCGCCTCGTCGTGCCAAAGCGACGAAAGCTTGACGGGAAGGGCTCTGGCCCTAGACAATCAAGATCCACAGATGAGTGATCTGCAATCTGTCGTCCGCACGCACGTACACTACATGTGTACATCTAGCCCCTGTCCTACGAGATCATTATATTGCATGTGTACACACGATGGTACGGATACGTAGAGGGAAAGTGGAGGGTTAGGGAGAGAAAGAGGAGACAGAGAGAGAGAGAGAGACTCGGGACATGCTAGTGCCACGCATATTTTACTTGGGCGTTCCCTGCGACTTGTCGCTCTTCGCCTCTCCTCTTGTTCTCTTCTCTCTCCACTCGCACATGTTCGTGGGAACTCTCGGCCAAGAAGGAGGTCTCTTCTAAAGAGTTGTGTCTAGCACGGTTGAGGCTGGCCATTTTCTCTCTGCTGTACCCATACAAACTTTCTTGTCTATAAACGTCTTTTTGCGTATATTTTCGTGCCAGGCTTTCTGGCCCCCGTCGTCCATACAGTTAGCTTTCTGCTTGCTTCGTAGTATCGATCATACCTTAGGGCGGACCTGCATGTAAGGTGGGTGCCTATCCAGGCTGTACCCCCCAGTCCGCACGTTCTACTAACTGCATCATGTTTGTTCAAGGTTTATGCCTATTTACATACCGTAGCCAACCAGCTACCAGCTACCCAACAGGCAAGCGAGCGCCAGGCGCAGCAATTACTTGCACGTACATAGCGCACCCAGCACCCAGCACCCAGCACCTAGCAACCAGCGCACCGCATATTGCCCTATTCGATCACGCATCCCGGAGGCAGTCGAAGATCGCCGCCCACGTTTGGAACGTCGGTATCCCCTAAAAATACCTTGCGGCATCGGCATAGTAGCATACCTACTACTACTACCTCATTGACACTGCTACCGTGGTATGCGGACGACCTGCCGCTGTTTATATCGTGGATACCGGCCTGCTTACAAAAAGGCGAGCGCAAGGGCGGACCGTACACTAGTCGAATTTTCATTTCATATTATTAGCTTGCGCGAGTTGGGTTGCGCCCATTCGCCCTTGCTTGACGGCGCTATCCTGTAGGTATTCCTGGCAATTCCCCCCAATAGTCTACCCAGCGCATCCGGCCCCGAGCTGGTCTCGTGCGGGTGCAAACACACAGAGCGACGAGCCTCTAATTTCACACAGGACCCGGGACTTCTCCAAGTCTTCGTCAAAAGTCAAACCGCAGAAGCCAGAAAAACGACAACGCACCAGAGTTCGCCAGCATTTGGGGCTGACATTGGTGCATACGTCAAAAAGTAAGAGAGCTTGATGTTGTTGGGTAGGCCGTCACTGCCTGCCTGCGTGGCGGTGAAGTCTATCTGATTAAACAAGCAACCGCAGCATTCCCTTCCCTACAACTCCTACTTACAAACTCCGACGCGTGACAGATCTGCCGTTTTTTNAGCTTCTAAGCCTATCTGGTACCTTAAGTAGGTAGGTTAGGTACTTAAGTACCTAAGGTATCAAACTGAGTGCCGCTAAAAGCGGGAGACCCCATCTGCGCATAGGTGCCATACCTTATACATAGACGCAGTAGTGGAACCTCCCCCCTCTCTCCACTAGGTAGCCGAGTAGACGGTGGCACCCAAGGTTTCCAGCCAGCCCATACGAGCTAGGCCCAGCAGGGTAACACCTTCGTCAGGGGTCTATGTATCTACGACCTCTGCTTCGACATACGCTACTGTGTCTACCTCCATTTCCTTCCTCGAAGACCGCCATCAGCTCCCCTACACCAAAGGCTACGAGTACCGGCAGCTTGTCAGCCACGAAAGACAAACCCTAGGGGTTCCTATCGTCACTCATCTCATCTATTTACCTCTCGGTGCGAGACCCCAAGCTTTCCATTTTAGGGTTGTCCATCCAACTAGCGAAGGTCAGTTTTCTCAGATCCAGTACTGTGCGTCGTCTACAGTGTCTACACGGCCTGGATACCTACCAGTATTTCTAGCACCCCAGCCCCAGCTCGGTCCTCTCCCAAGACTTTTCTGAACCTGGCACTTCACGGCACATCGACTTGTCCTCTAGCCTCTATCTGGTACACAGCTCGATCTACCTAAGGCGCAGTACTGCGCGCTATTACATACATACCTCCCTAGGTAGCCATCCACATAACGACTGATCGATCTGAACATACTTAGGTCGCTACATACACACTTGTCTCACCAGACCCAAAAGAAATTCGCAACATCGCCGATACCACTATATCACTTGGTAGGTATACCTCCCTTCGCTGGTACCTCTGCCTCCCACAACATCGTGACTTGGTCGCATTATCTCTGCTCCATACCAGCACAACCCGTCTTCTCTACGCATTCTYCCCCCCCTGGTGGGAGGCACGCGGGCGATAGTGTCTACAAGTACGAGGACGAGAGCCGTCCCCCATTTGTCTTGTAACCCCCAAATACCAGGACCATCGCCTCCCCCATCGGAAACCCACCCACACTGTCTCCCTGCCCTGGAGACAGAGTCCATCCATCATCCAGGTACCAGTCTGTCTGGGATCAGTCGTATCCCTGCAATTGCATGGGTCCTCACTAAAATCTTTCTCCCTGTCGTCTCCCTATCCGCCATCTATCCACAGTACCTAGATATATTACACTATCCATCTGCCCCTGCCCTACGTAGGTAGTTCCTACAATAGGTAGCCCCCCCCAAAAGGCGCCCCTCACCCGGCCTACACTACGCTGCACTAATTAGGTCTAAGACCCCCAAGATTAAGTCTAGTACTGGACTAGCCTTACCGGGCAGGGAGTCACCCTCGAGTTTGGAGTCCTGCCTTGGCCGCCCTGGCCATTCACCTTTTTTCCCAACTGTACCTATTTTGGCGTGTGCTGATGATATTCGACTCTATTCCTAGAATCAGGCTGGACCCGTACCAACTTCGAACCCACTCCAGGTTATTTGGACTCGTGGACTTCACGGTTCAGCCTCTTTACCTCTATTTCCTGTCGCATTCGCTAGACCCGCTATCTATTAGATCGCTTTGCGATACCTTGGTTGTGGTTAGTAAAGATTTCGCATCGTCCTTCACCCGCGGTTGCGATTGAAGCCAGAAACGATTCTGTGCTCTGCGTTCTCCCCACCACATACATTCGACCACCTGTGCCGTGTCCTTGTATACCATCCGACCTGGCCACCCATTCGTGTTCCCAGCTATCCAGCTAGACGGTGGTGTGCACGCCCTCCTACTTTCGAACGTGTCGAACTGCTTGCGCGCTCGCTCATTTACTCCCCCTTGGCCGTCGTGGTCTAATCTTACCACACTTGGTGGTGACGGCGAATTAATCCTAGATCGACCATCTAGACCTACCAATCCCGGTTCCCTAGTTAGCCGTAAGTATGGCATCTCTCATCGCTACAAGTTTCGAGCGGCGCCGTATTTCTCGTCCCCCAGATCCACCAATAGAGCTTCACGCGCCTTGAGCACTGAGGAGAAAATGGCCTGTTGATATGGATAACTCCCCAATCGCTTGATATCGGGCACCATCGCCTTGGAAGTTTTCAACTCGGGCCCGAAATCTTTGCCAAATACAGTTTTAGCAGGTCTTCGCATTATACATTACTTCGACTAACACTTTATCTTTCGTTCTCAGATAGAGCAATACCGCCCCATACGATTGCCGTACATCCCGTATATAGTCGAACGAACGCAGTTTTCTACGTCGATTTGCGCCTCGACGTGACTATCGACCGCACGCCTACGTAGACTATTCTGGCTTCCGCGAAGCAGAGTCGGTCGACATAATTAGCCCTCTACGAGAGGGTCTTACGTTCCACACATCTGTATAAATCTAGAGCCCAAGATATGACTGCCATAGTGAGTGTTTATTCGCTTATGCTACAAGCTTTCGATGACATTACAACGCCATGGCGCTACATTTACAAGCTAGACGGCCGTCAATATCACATGGCCCTGTCGAAAACGTTCCCCTCTTTTGGCGGGCCGTCTCTGTTACTGGTCACTCCAATCTTGTCCCGGCGAGTGCTAACGTCTTTGAACTCAGACTTGGCCGGACAGAAGTAATATCCTCAATATGTCAGACCCTAATAACAAAAACCCGCAGAATCTTGGCCCATTCTCAAGCTCCACATGGCAGTCCAATGGTATTTGGGGCAGAGGTAGCATTGGTGGCTCGAGAAACCCAAACCACGACACATCACTTCGAGGTATGGCACCATGTACACGGGATGACTTCCGATCATGGAAACTAACCTGTTATATGGCAGATTCTGACGAGCTTTCACCAACTGCACCTTCGGGATCAGCACAGTTGAATGGCTTTTCAGAGTCCGGGTCATGGCCCAGAGCAGTATGGGGACAGACAAATACAAGTCCTAACAACCCCTCCCCTCCACACACGAAGAACAGTTTCTCGTATAACTTCACCGAGAACAGTCACGCCACACTGCACAACCTCAGGACTACTAGCCAGGCCTCTGGTCTTGGCAACATAATGAGACCGGCTGGACCTGGAGGGAGCCCTACCTCTTTGCGCTACAATGCAGCAGTTGGAGCGCCAACCGGCGAGGAGAGGGGGGTGCCAGGTATGTATGGTGCACCGGGTGCTTCCCAACTCAGTTCAGACGCCCCGGGATCAAACAGACGCAACTCGACGGATCCTAACTTTTCCGGGGTTGGGCATAATCGGATTGGGGGCTTCCCTAGCCGACGACCCGAGACTAATGCTTCAACGATGCCGGGTCAGTACGGGGAGCCAAGACAATATTCTTTTTCTCAAGGGTCTCATTCTCAGCCACAACACCAGCGCCCCTCAGTCTCCAATGCATCCGTTTCCCTCGCGCCGGAAACAACACGTGGTCAAGCTCTCCCTTTCTCTAGTGAGAGTGTGCCGACCAACTTGAGCGAATCCCTCAATAGGAGTCTCAAATTAGAGGATACGGCCGAGTCTCTCAATGGGTATATGAGCAATGGATACAATAACCCGCCAAGTCAGCCATTCCAGCTTAACCCTAGTTCACAGTCCTGGCAGCAGGAGATGAATAATGGCACAAGGGGCTTTAGTTATGCAACTCCGCAAGATAGTTGGACCGAGCAACCACCCGCATCGTACCCTGGAGCTAAGAGAGGCTCTATCGAGAGAAGTTCACCGGCTGCCAATTCATACAGGCATCACCTCAACAGCCCGAGAAACCCATCGGGGACTCCGAACCTCCGAATCGACCACCTGTCTCGGCCAACACCACGAAATCCCAATATGTCACCGGATGTAGACAGGCAGCAGCAAGGCTTCCAATACCCTATGCAGCCACCTGGGTTCTTTTCAGCAACCCAGTATGCCTCACATCATCAGCAATATTATGAGCAGTACGCACAGGTACCAAACTACCGCGGCCAGATGCAAAACGGCTATGGGGGACAAGTCAATTATGGCAATGTCGTCCGAGTCAACCGGGATAAAGACCCGAGCCAAGGCGCCAGAAGCCTGCTGCTCGAAGAATTCCGTAGCCTTAATAAGTCGAATCGCCGCTACGAGTTGAAGGTAGGTCGCAACGCACTAAACCTTGACTACGCACCCTAGCGACTAATGCTTAACTATAGGACCTCCGTGGCCATATCGTCGAATTCAGTGGAGATCAACACGGGTCGCGCTTCATCCAAGACAAGCTCACAGCTGCTAACAGCGAAGAGAAAGAACATGTCTTCAGGGAGATAGAGTCCAACGCGATTCAACTCATGAAGGATGTTTTTGGTAACTACGTCATTCAGAAGTTCTTCGAGCACGGCAATCAAGTCCAGAAGAAGCTACTCGCGGCACAAATGAAAGGAAAAGTCTGCGACCTTTCAGTGCAGATGTACTCATGCCGTGTAGTCCAAAAGGTTCGTTTTAATTTGTCACTCTTTCAATAATGCGATCGGTGATAACTAACCGCCTTTAGGCTCTTGAGCATGTTCTCGTCGAACAGCAAAGAGAGATTGTCGAAGAGCTCAGATCAGAAGTAGTTCAAGTCGCCAAGGATCCAAACGGCAACCACGTCGTCCAAAAGGTCATTCTCATGTTCCCGAAGCTCTGCATTCCTTTCATCATGGAGGCTTTTCAGGGACAGACTGAGCGCCTATCCACAGACGGCTATGCTTGCCGTGTCATTCAGCGTATCCTGGAAAAAGGCACAGATGATGAGAAGAAGAAGCTGATGACAGACATTCATCCCTGCACTGCAAAACTTATGACGGATCAGTACGGCAATTACGTCATTCAACACATTATAAATCATGGGAAACCAGAGGATCGGACTATCATGATTCGTCAGGCCATTGATAGAGTCGTCCTCTTGTCGAAGCATAAATACGCCTCCAACGTCGTCGAGAAATGTATCCAGTTTGGAACAGCAGATGAGAGAAGAGCCATCCGCACTAAGTTCACGACACAAAATGGTGACGGGCTTAGTCAACTTCAGAACATAGTCAAAGACCAATTTGGCAATTACGTCATTCGTATGTTACCGCCGTTTTGAAATGATCATGGTGTTTAAGCCATTCTGACTGACAATTTTTACAGAGAAGCTACTTGATTTCCTCGAAGGCGAGGACAAGGCCACTTTCGCTCAAGAGGTTAAGGCTGTTGTCCCTCAGCTGAGAAGACAAGGCAATGGCCGCCAGAACACTGCGCTTGAGCGACTTCTTGACGCGTGCGAAGCTGTCCCGTCACCCTCGGCACCAACGAATGGCGCCAATGGGTACAATAGTACCACAGGAACAGCTCCCTCGACCCCCAACTTGGCGGTCGAAGTGGGCTCAAATGTACCGACACCCTTGCTCACTACAGAGCAGAACAGCCCACAAAGCAGCAGCCCACCGAGCACTAGTATCAGTACCGCAGATGAGGGTACTGAGGAAGCGAAGGCCGCCGAGGTCTCTTCATCTAGCTCCGCGCCCTCAACTCTCGTGCTCGTCCAAGAAAACTAAGGCAGCTTGCTTACTTGCTTGCTTGCTTGCTTGACCACTCGTATTTGATTCGTACATAGTTGGATGCTTTTGAAAATCGCTGTACGTGGACAGTGTGGATTTAAATCAGCTGCAGTATTTCGAGGTAATCCCTATTCCTGATTACTATGCATTATATCGGCTTAGAAGATGGGCATAAACAACAACGGCCTCGGAATTGCCACACGACACAAAATTCGGAAATACTCACAGACATTTATCTGTGAAAGCTACTTAATGAGTCTATAAGTTTCTAACCCGGTGTGGGGTTATCCTGGGAATTGTCTTTTCCCTACTAATATCTGAAAATACGCTTATGGCTGGATAAGGGGTCGGCGCTTCTTCCCGTGTGATGACGGCATTTATTTGGTGTAGAACGGGCTCTCATGGAAGCGGACAGGTTTTCCACAGGGATATGGCATGAAGTTAAGGGGCCCGGAAGTCCGGAAGCCCCAGCGTCAATCTTTCTTCTAGGAACATGTATTGTTTAGTCAGCGGACCAGGGGAGAGCACACTTTTGGTGTTCGAGATATCACAGGTGTCTTGGTTTCGCGGAAGCGGCATAGAGCCAAATACCGGTATATTATTATTACCCGTGTCAGTGTTTATGATTATAGACACAAGTGGTCTAAATGCATCTAAGGCAGACTCTTATCTAGAAGAAGTGTCTAGAGAGCAAGGCAAAGGGCATTAGCATCAACATCATGACACGAAAGCTTAATGAGAAACATATATTCCCCAGACATTGATAATGGTGCACTGTAAGCTGTTGGCAAGCTAGCATTATACGCATGTAATGACGATTCAGAATCTGGCTGGAACAAGCTGGTAGTAGATGCAGTCGATATTTGACTGGTGGAGCGTCGCAGCCGAGCTAAATTTAGCTCTCCATACATGCATGTACTTACTTACCTTTACTGTGTTATCTCCACCATCCTCATCCGGTGTCATTATTAATCATCAATTCTTCCGCAAATGTCACACGTACATACATTTATGTAAGTATGCAAACTTACTTGCCTTCTGAGTTGCCAATATACTATTTTTGGGATACCTAGATATCTGACAAGGGCCATTATAGAGTTGTGTCCTGCTGCTAAAGCCTACCTATATATTTCACCCCTGGAAACCCTCGCAGTTGTCAGCATCATCTGCATAGCTTGGCTTCCTGTGTTTACTCTAGGAGAGCACGTGGCTTATACCCCTAAGACTACCTAAGAAAGAACGAGAATATATACTTTCCTCAGCGCCTTTGCAGGAAGGGATTAAGATGGCATTTAAGATTTTCATGTATGTGCGTTCTCCGCTTCGCTTCCTTAACCTTCTTATTATCTCCCCGGAATAGATCGCCACGTGCTTCTTTCCGGGAACTACCTGGCAGAAATATACTTTGGCATCAGCATATGCATGTGTGTGTAATATTTTTGAGAGAACTGCATTGCTGAACTATGTTACTAATATGTTGGGGGTTGTGTGTGTGTGTATATAGGACGGGTGTCACGGGATACATCGCTGGCGATGCCCTCTATGTCCTCGCGAGGAAGTATCCCGGCTTCGWGTACGCGGCGAACCGTGCAGATCAGACGTTTGGCACGCAGCAGGACTCGCTCGCAACATACTCTATCGATGCGGCCACGGGCGCGCTGACATGGGTCGAGGCCACCAACGCCCACGCTTGGTTCCCGCGCACCTTCCAGATCAACAAGGCTGGCGACCTTGTCGCTGTCGGCGGACAGACGAGCAGCAATGTCGCGATCATAAAGCGTGATTCTGCCACTGGTAAGTTGGGTGACCTGGTCGCTAGTGCGCAGGTTGCCACGCCCGGGCGAGAGCAGGAGGAAGATGGGGCTGAGTGCTGTTATTTGGGGTTGAGTAGTTAGTTGCGTGGTTTCTTGTCTCCTCACCTGAAGCGAAGCCAGCAAGTACGCAAGGGAGTACGTCAAAGGGACACACGATGAGAGTGACAAGTGCAAAAATCAGATTGTGGACAAAACACATATTTCGCCAACACATCTATCTGTGACCTACATGTTAAGCTTCGATAACTACGCGGTTCAAAAACANGGCTGTCTGTTTGTCTAGATACGAGAAGAACCTCGGTCCCCCTCGCTCGCTCGCTCCTCCCCCTCCGTCATCGCCACCACGCGAGACAACTCGACCCGCTGACTCGGTCCGATTATCGTCATAGAGAATACCTGCTATATTGACGGCCAAGTAATCCAAGTACATACGAATTGCTGATATAGTATATACGAGATAGATAGATAGATATTGTATATGGACGTGTCAGCATGAGAGGGTTGTTTAATGGGTTATTAGGGCGGTTAAACGGGCCGGGAAAGAAGGGGGAAAACGTGCTGAGGGACCGTCGGACTTAGGATATAGGATATAGACACTTAGACAGGTAGGTGGACTGGATGGCCGATATTAAAAAAATTAAAACACCCTCGGCGTCGGCTGAGGGGTGGTCTTATCTCGGTGTTGCACGTGTCGTTGTCGGCATGCTCCGGTATTGCTTCGCGATTTTTACACGCGTTCCTGGGGATCTTGGGTATTGGATGGTCCATCCTTGTTTTGAGTCTCTTTTTTACGGGGGTTCATTATCACCGGGGTTGTGTTGGGCCGTAGATATTTCGTGATGGCCGATCTCAGGGCTTGTTTTCTTCACCTCATTTCTTAACATCCAGCAGGATCTATAGCCTGGAGTTCACGGCGGTGACGGCCTCATTAGCTCAGGATACCCGGGGAAAATTATGGTCGCTCTTCTTAAGTATGACGTATATCATTTCTTTCCTTCTTTTCAGGTGTCATAGTCTCATCGACTATAGGTATCTACCATTATCCGTTGAAAAAATAAATAAATACGTTTTACGTCAAACCCATGCATGCAAAAACTCCGCCAACAGCAACACAGCACAGCACACAAGTCCCGTCTTTCCCATTTGCGCTCCCGAAAAAGAACCTTGAAACTCCTAGATAAGAATGATATAAACCCTGGCCCAGCCTCCATCAAGTGTGAAGTGAAGCAAAAGTCGAAGACTAGACTGTGCCGCTGATGCTTAGTTCCCGGATCTCCTGCAATACTTGCTCTACCCTCTGGTCGAGGTGGCCTTCTGCATACTGATCCCTCGTGTCGGCATCAAGGTATTGCTGTACTTGGGCCATCCTACTGTACGCCTCAGCACAGAACCTGAGTTGGATCTTGACAAGAGCCTCGAAGCTCGGGTCTAGGTACGGCACCCGCATATCGATTAACTGGGGCAATTCGCTAGAGAGTTGGTCGTTAAGCTGTTCGTAAGCTGCCTTGGCCATCTCCATTTCTTTCTCAGTGCGTGGAAGTTTCGTGACGTCCTTGTCGGGTTTCTCAGCCAGCTTCTTCACTTTTGCGCGTAGGGCGTCGTAGTCTAAGAGTTTATGGCCGCGCTTCTTGATACCTAGGAGAATCGTTCGTTAGGTTCANTTTTTTTTAACAGACTAAGTGTGGGGGCTCGGCGCATACACTCGTTCACATCAGGGAAGTAAGCGCAGAAACGGCTGATCGGTTCTAATACGGTCGTTCTGGGACCTGTTAGCGTTTCCCTATCCCGGGATTATGACAAGCCATGTCATACCGATACGGGCCATCCAGGGCCTTGATCGTCTCGGCATCTAGATCTTCGACGGCTTGCTTGTAGCTCCTGCTAACACCATCCTTCGCGCCGGAGTCACCATAAAACGCGTCTATCGTCTCAGCTATGCGCATCTGCGACGCGGTCATGGCTACTACTCGTTAGTCGCGAGCATCGAGGACGTAGTGCAAGCTACGGCTATTGCTCGAGAAGTATATGTATGTATTACCTCGCAGCGAATCTAGATATCCCCTCGCCTCTTTCTGCAGGCGTAATGCTGCGGCCTCCATTGTGCGAAACCGCCTCTCTTCGACTTCGTAGTCGCGGTCGTTCGTCTTCTCGACATGGCCGGTCTTCATCATGACCTGCGTGGTCGCACGATTGACGTTCTTCTTAAACCCTAAACCGGTAAACCATCAATCAGCCCGGGTTCACGCAGTAATTGTCCCGTCGCTATCCTGAAGTGAGCTATTTTCGTACCTGCCCACGACATGTTTGCGGTATTGCGGTCAGCCTGTCTATAGAATATGGAACGTTGCGGGTATCGTCGTATAAGGTAGTAGAGTAGGTTCGTGAAACGCAAACGCAAACGGAGCCGCAGGCGGAAACGCAAAATGTACCGAATGAGGGATGGGGGGTCAATAGAGCAAGAAATAGGAAATGGCCAATGTTAACGTGACCTAGGCGGAGCCGAGGAGAATTACGAAGAGTGGAAGCAATGCTGTACGGATGCGAGTCTGCCTATTGCGAGTTTAGAGAGAGCGAGACGAGAGAGTTGGTGGGACGAGTCGATGGATAATTGACTGCTACCATAGGTGAGGGATGTTGTGGCTTGGTTTCTTGCCTGGGACGCAAAGAACAGCGACGTCAGCGAGGGGCTGTGCCCGGAAAGCCAAGATGCGCCGGGGGAGCTGTTAGTTAGTGTTAGGTACCTACAGTTAGGTAGATACACCTGCGCGACAGGGGGATTTTGACCCAGGTAGATAATCCTTGCTGGTGGCTTGCCTACAATATTTAGTACCTGCCTAATACAGTATTACATAGCGGCACAGAAGCACGCAGGCACTGTGCAATAGCTACTTAAGTACCTTACCTAAGCTACCTATGCTACATAGGTACTTCACTCAGATCGCAAATCGCCCCAGATAATATTTTCAACCTTGAGTTCTATACCGAAGATAGCTTCTTTACACAGGTTCTAATTGTATTCTACGGCGGGAACTCGTGTCGTTCGTGTCACCTATTCAACATGCATAATACTATTAAGAGCAGAATCACGCAATGACCGTCTCTCGTGTCCTGGTTATCAGTCTCGGCAACCAGGCGCCCTACTTCGACTGCCTTCACTCAGCCGGCCACTTCGCGCTCTCTGCCGCCCAGAAACTCCTCGCTCCCTCACAACCCCAGTTCTCGTCCGAACGATATGGCAAGAAGGCGTGTATGATCTCGTCCTCCCAGCCGTTTACGTTCATCCAGAGTCCGACCATGATGAACAACTGCGGCCCTTGGGTCCTGGCCGCGTGGAAAGAAATGTTGCAGAGACATGGGGTCCAATCGTCAGAATTGGGCCTGGTCATCGTCCACGACGAACTCGAGGCCCCTATGGGGGCCGTCAAAATTCGCAACTGGAATGCCAGCCATCGTGGACACAACGGCATCAAG
>JAPUUL010000373.1:0-19855 GCA_029590625.1 Lasiodiplodia mahajangana
TAGTTTTATAAGCTTTTAAGCTTTATTAACTGTTTTTTTTTTGCTTTATTAGCTTTATAACTTTAATTGTTTGCTTTGTTTTAGCGTTATATAAGCTTTTTTAAATCATAARCTATATAATNAWTTTTAAATATAAATATATTATAATTAATTTTTAAAATAAACTTTAATTAATTAAACTATTATAAAGTTTATTTAAACTAATAAAAAAGCTAACTATTTTTATAAAGTTTTAAAGTTTACTGTTAAAANTTCTTAAGCTTTACTTTCCCTTACACTTAATTATTATTGCCAATATACGTTCAGGAAAGGTAAAGCTTTCCAATAAAGGCGTAGGAAGGTAGCAGGAGGGTCGCTTCTAAGCCCTTAGGGGTATCTTTATTGCTACCTACTATTATATATAGAGAAGGGTTCTCTCCCGTTGACCTAGAGAGCCCAGGAATCAATGATATTGAGTCTTATCCCTATACTGCTACTTGGCTGCTATTCTGTTGCGACTCAAGTGCGACCTATCTTCACTCTAGAGTAGAATCCTTGACATGAAGAGGGAGTGGGTGGCCTGCCAGCGTCTCTTAGTCTAGACGGTGTGGTTGACCGAGCCCATGAAGTCGGTATCATATGTACTCAACTTGTCCTCTGCCTCGGTGAGCGACTTCGAGTAGAACTCCCACTTGCCCACCCCCAAAAATTCGTTGACAAGCTAGCGGTCAGTGCATCATGGAAGGAGCCAAGCAGTGACGAGCATGTCGAATTCGCATCCTCGCGCCCGTGCCTCTTCAAGTGTTGTGCCACATGGTAATGCTTCGAAGTGCTGTGACCAGGATAATAGTCTTGACGGATAGACTTTGTTGTCCACGGTGAGCGACCGGTGGTTGAGATTTGTGCGTGGTGAAACGAATATCTTCCATAAGAGCATGACAACAATGACAAAGAGGGCGTTCCCAATAATTAGAACCCATAACAAACGCCGGTCCGATCTTGGTGCAGAGTGTCGTCATGCAAAAAGCCATCAGTCGGGTTGTGGTCGGGCTCAACCTCCTCTAGTTCTTGAACTTTTTCGTAGTCCATATTGACTGTATTTTTCTATCAGAATTGGAACGATAGGGAACCGATAATTCCTTGCCAAAGAGAGTGGTATGCTTTGGTCGGCTTCATCTCCTTCGGGGCCATTTCGTGCTTTTTCGGCGACAGGTGCCGCGTTTTCGGGTCTAGGTGCCTGAGTGGATCTTCCAGGCCGGTGGGAATTTATGCCGCGGCCTATCTAGAATCCGGAAGGTGACTAATATTCTAGACTAGACGATACAAGCCTTTGCTAATAGCTGTTAAGATATTGGCGCCTATGGAGGCTCCACTTCGACAAGTCAATCGGGATTCGCAACCTTGTTGTGCCAAGTGATACCGATGCTTTCCCCGGCTCTGATTGGCAGCAACTAGAGCCTCTAGTTGCTTGTCAATCGCTATACTGGATGAACTATACCAGTATAGAAAAAGCTGGCAGAAGCGATCTATTAGGTGGAGTAGTCCACCTCCCAGTCAGAACTACTGCAATATCTTTACACAGACTTCGGACATTCTTGCTTCCTTTGTAAGAAGGCGCCCCGTACTTCTAATATGACGATAACGGGGTCCGGGTAGAAGCCCGGCAACTTTGGCCTGGACGAGCCTCAAATTCTGATTGGCATGGTACCTATCTGCTTATCCAGGTCCCTGCATCTGGGATTGGGCTAACGACTTTAAACCCTGACGCCACAACAAACACGTGATGCGGGGAGCACTAAATACTGATCCTGCAAGTCGGTACCCATATCTATCAGCATGGATCAAGGGTTGATAGCTTGTCGCTTATATTTTGTGGCCTGAGGAAGAAACTTGGCATCCACACCATTGGAACAGTCCCCCGAGCTTGCGGTCTGGGATTGATCCTTCTGACCTCTCATTTGCCTCTGACTCTGTGGCAGCTGCCAAGGATTCACTTTTTCGACGAGACTATTGAGTCCGCGGCCGTTGCTAACACTTCTCTCTACACACCCTACTTGATTAGCCTATAGCCGAACCCTATACGCATAACTTCGTACAAAGACGATATGGGGAAACAAGAGGAGGAGGAAAAGCTTCTAGAATCAGCAGAATCTACGTCACAACCGTCTAAGAGGAGATTGCGGCTCCAGACGGTTCTCCTCATAATTTCCATCTCATTTAATGTCTTCTTCGGCTTCCTCGGCTTGTTTTCTTTGACTCATGGGCAATGCTCGATCAGTAGAACATCATACGAACTTGGGTTTGCCTCAGATCTTAGTAAGTGCATACCGAGAAGCATTTCAAATATGGAAGGATAGACCATGAGAGTCTAGCGTCTAGATCAGCTAATCGTAATGCCCCCAGAGCCAGCAAGGAATGAGATCGAGCTAGTAGTCCAGAGCTTCACAGGCGGTGTCGAATTAGATGGAGAGGGAAACTTCGTGATGGACAAGACAGGACAGGAGTATGTTGGACTGCCGGATCCAGCAGTCGATAAAGCCTGGGACCTGCTTTTAGGAGGTTAGTATCATCATTCGTGTATGGCCAACTTGCCGCTCACGATGCTATAGGGCTTAATATCGACTTCGATAAAAGGGAAGTTGACCTAAGTGACTCGACATTTCAATGGCCAGAGTCGGGCTTCTTCTTTAGTGGCTTAGATGTCTATCATTCACTACACTGCTTGGTATGATACTGTCTCACCCTTATCGCCCTGAAGGACGCCGTCGCTCATACATAGGCTTGATTAGAACCGTCTCCGCCAGGCCATGTATCCCGATTATTACAACCATACGTTCAGTGGACCCAATGATCCATCAAGGGTTGAACATATTGGTTCGTACTGCAACGATACCAATGTCTCATGTAACATAACCGCTAATAAAACTAGGCCACTGCATTAATCATATACGACAGTCACTCCAATGTCATGCGGACCTGACCCCTATGGAATGGCAGCTTGTTAATACTAACAAGCTGATTGTGAGGACGGACACCCCCCATACCTGCAGAAATTTCGATAAGATACATGCTTGGGCAACTGCACACGCCACTCAGTGGCAGAACTTTGAAAGTTGGCATAATGGTACCTTTGTTATTGTAGACTAGGGGTCAGAGACAGACCTGTATATTTGTTCAATATTCGATTTGATTGAGGCTCGTAATATGGAGGTTTCATGATCGTTTTACCTCGGCCAATCAATTGTCCTGGGGAATATGGTTCGGGAGAGGATGAGCTATAAAGATAGTGTTGCATCAATTGCATCCGAAACAAAACATCACAAGGAGCTCGGCTCTAACCAACAGAGATATTTGCTAATATGATTCTTTCGAAGACTAAAGAACTAGATGCAATCCCCAACTGTCTAATAAGTGTGAAATAGTTACTATATGAGCGTATATTGTACTGATCTAGAAGACGAGAGATACGTAGAAAGGCTAGTGTAATATAAAGGTGTAGGATAGCTTAGCCCCTATTATAATGTGGTACACGCAGCGACTCGTCGACCTAACATACTTTCAATAATAAGGAAACGTATGTTAGGGCATTGTAGGGCTGCAAAGGGGTTGCAGTTTGGGCATCAGTGTTCAATTTCATCAACTCCCAGTTTCTCTTAGTAAAAGTACCACAGACCTTATGTACCAGCAACATTCCATACAAATGCACCCGAGATCCATTGATATTCCCTAACGGGCTTGATGCTTACCACCCTTTGAATCTATGTGCTACCCTGAATTCGTTACATTCCCGGCACAGGGAGTCCGACACGAGAGACCCGCCCAGAAATTAGGTATAAATTGAAATTTCCATTTATGAGATATAGGAAAGTTCCTACTCACCACCGACCATGATCTCATCCAAAAAGTATCTGCTCCAAATGTTAAGTCCAACTTTAGTGCCTGATTCTACTGGTAGACCTGAGTGTGCCGTTCTCTCGTCCTTAGTCCATTTGGGGTTTAGATTGTTCCAAACGACGGCGTTGACCAGTCGAGGCTTGACGAGCAACCCGGTATCCCCATCAGCGAGAGCAAACTTGCTTCCATCCGCAGTTTCCTTTAAACCGGGAAGATGGGGGAAGCATGTCTTGCCGCGCTCACAGTCATCTTCGAAGTAGGCGAAGATGCTTCCCAGGCGATTGCTTGGCTAGGTAATCTATCCTCGGAGCCTAGGATGGGGGTATCGAGCTTTGGTGCGTCAAACTACTCTGTGTGTGATCTGTAATGATTGCCACCGGTCATATAGTATACTTAACGATTTGCAGCGCTTCAACCTCCACGTTCTAGATGCTACCGAGCAGCGATTGCATTCTTCTTGTCAAACATCGACACTCAACGTCGTCCTTGGGTGGGAAAGCCGTTTGTGAGCTAATACGCATTGTCTTGTTCAAAACTGTCCCGAAAACATCCGAGCCCGCGAACACATGGCGGTGCTAGACCTATCTCTTCTACAAGACACAAATTAGTCTATGCAAAAGGCACTATTGAATGAAGGAGAGTACTTACCCTAAGGCTAAGAGATGCTCTATGTCTTCATCACGTATGAAATTGTTGATGTATATCACCAGGGGGTCAATTGAGAGAAGCTCAATTGTGTAACTCTGATCACAGTTATAGGGTATTTCATCTGGTTGTCTTGGGGTAAGATCTGTGGAGGGCAGTGGCAGAGATGCGACCTTGTTCAGTGCGCCGTTAAGTGTGACACCGTTCTTGGATAAGAATTGTCCACAGCGTAGGGCGCTTGATAACATCATGCTCACTAGTATGAGCATGACTGCGTATTTCGTCTTAGACTCCTATATATTTCCATAGTATTAGGGTACATCACACGGGCTATGAGTCAAAGTGACGATGTTATCTCACTGTAATTAAACCCATCCTGACGTCGTTTTGAGCGTGCGTGCTCAAGGCTTTGCGTGAGGCTGAACATGAAATATGCGATTAGATGAGTAGTTGAAGCCTAACTAAGACTAAACTTTGGATAAAGGAGCCTGACTAGGGAGCTACATACACCTACTTATCGAGGTCACCCAATTCAGGGATCACATGAACTAGATAATACCTATTTACACATATTCCCGCGTGGTCGCCAGTATATATTGAAACAATGATACGATAGCTAGTATGTGTATCAAGTTGCATCATCCCAATCAACCCATTTAGATCTGGTTCGGCGCTAGCTCAATACGTCGCCTTCTCCCCACATTACTCATGCTCGTGGTCGAGAACCGGGATTCCCACCACACGGTTGTATACTAGGTGAAAATAGGCTAGCCGCAGGATCTGCACATGACCCGCAGAGGTTATCTTTCAGCTATCCTTAAAGCCGCTCACCGTCTTTTCTATAAGTCTGGATGTATACTTGAGAATCCCGGTCAGATTATATACCCTCGTACGAGTGTGAGGATCTTTGGGAAACAGGGGTTTTGTATCTTTCAAATACCGAGTTCCTAGCCTCCTTTTGCTAAGGGAGACACGGTGCGATACTAAAAGAGAGCCAGTGGATGGGAGGTGCCGCTGTCACTGTCTAGACGCTAAATGGGTGACTTTGGGAGTGCAACGGTAATTAGTTAAGCTTTCTCGAGGTTCGTGCTAAGCTAAAAGTAGCGTAATTAAACATACCGCCCTTATCTTGACATTCTCGCTGACCAGCCAATAGACTCCATCATTTGGGATGAACAGTTGCCGGGCAGATCCGCAAACTAGGTTAAATCGGGTCAGCTCCGGTCTACTGCACAAGCGTCTGACAGATGACTAATTTCGCCACTGACCTGGGACTGCTTACTTAGGTTATCTAGCATCCGCTTAGATGCGGGGTGAGAACACGATACCTCGCACTCCACTGTGAAGTCACGGTATGATGACAACTGATTCGTCGCCAATCAATTTTTTACTTAAATCGTCGGTACCGAGGTTAGCGACCAATAATCACCAGGTAATTCAGATTTCTAAAGCTGAATCTTGTCAGGTTAATACAAAGGTGTCAGAATGAAATGGTACGCGCGCTAACCTACGTCCTTCTGCATAGCGCGGTCCCGTTATGGTATAGTTGAAATTACTTTTGCCAAGATATACCCCTGGCTGGGCGAATGACAAGGGTAGTAAATGGGCTTTTTCGACCTCCGAGAATTCTAGATAGATCCGCATCTCATCCTATGTTACGCTGCAACTTCACAGAGTTTAGCCTCTGCTTGAAACTGCTTCTCTTTACCTGGAGGAGTTGTAATCCCCGTCAAGGTTAGCCCCCGGATGAGCTTTGCCATATGTTATTATCAGTTTCTTTCATCACGCCGAAACTTGGCCAATCTCGATGGCCAAAGGCTTAGAAGCTATGTCCCTCATCGAGCGACATTATCCGTCGTTATTGGTTATAGCTTCTCAAATGGTCGCTGCGACGGTGAATGCAGCGGCCAAATTCTGTGAGACCGGACCTGAGCAGATTCATCCATTCATGATCTTGCATATTAGGATGTTAGTTACGGGACTCGGTTGTTCGTTGTATCTCTCGCAGATTGGATCATCAACGGCCGTCGCCTTTTTTGGAGCAGCAGATGTGCGAGGCCTCATTGCATTGAGGGCAATCGGGGGAGTTTTCAGTGCCACGGGATTCTTTTGTATGTTGCATTTCTCTCATCCCAAAAATTTGAAAGATATGATGAGTTCGTTCACTAACGAATCGGCCTTCCGCTCATAAGTTTCGATGATATACTTAACTCTCAGTGAAGCCATAGCTTTAAGCTTTCTAAGCCCCTTAGGCTCGTTGATCCTATCGAGGTTCTTATCCCTTGGCACGATCCAATGGATCGACTGCGTTGGCGCCGTGGGCGCCCTAGCAGGTGTTGCTCTCGTAGCTCAGCCCGAAGACATTTTGCGCATATATGACGCTGATTCCGATGTCTCGGTAAAAACACACGGTCACTTAAAAGGGTTGGCCTTTGGTATATCCGGGGCCATCGGAGGTGTAGTAAGTCACGTTATGCATTGATCTGCCTACGACTGAATCGCTAACCTATATTCTCTGCGAAGGTTGCCTTGACATCAATTCGTCGTATCAGTACGCGGGCTCATCCACTAACAAGTGTGAATATGTTTGCATGGAGCGTAGTTTTTGCCAGCGGCATCTCTCTTACAATGATATCGAACATACGATGGCCGGTGAGCCCATTGATATGGGCATGTTTGATATACATAGGCGTATGTGGCTTTGCAATGGTAGGTAAACGGCAAATCATCTAATAACACTCCGCTCCCCAAGGCGCCGAGCTAAGAATACTTTTAGGAATATCTCCTCACAGTCGGAATAGCCAAAGACTCGTCTTCGGCAGCGACCCTCATGATTTACACGCAAATAATATGGGCTCTTGTGGTAGACCGTGCTTTTTTCCACATAACAGCCAACGGATGGGCTCTTTTAGGCGCTGCAACTATTATTGCGAGCCTATTTCTCGTAACCGTTGCTGGTGGTAAAAGAGTTGGTAGTATTCACCATCGTCTAATAGACGACCAGGATGAAGACGCAGAAATGCTAGATATACATGAACTCCACCCTTGATAGATGGTTCAAAAGACAAATGAACACAAAAGCACGGTGCACTTATCCTTCATTGAATTATCCCTTTGCTGCTATAGTCGATCCTACGAGGGAGAACGATTACATATCTGGCGTCTCATTTACCCATTAACCAAACTCTGGCGCAATGGCCTTGCCGAATCCTGGTCGAGTAGTAGATAATTTGCATAGACAACCTTAATTCCTGGCAATCGGGACAGGGATGAAATACTTCAAACTCAGTAGGCTTCAAGCTGGATTAATGATTTTGCCGTGATAAACCATGCTATAGTGCAGGTACACTCGAGTGGAAGGTGACATCCAAGCCCCTGTGGGCAGCATCGCTGCAAGCAAGGTTCCATTAGACCCACGGTATCGTGTAGCCAAGGTTTCGCCGAGGAGATGCCAACTCACTAAAAAGCTTACCTATAATGATTACCTTTAGTCATCTTTGCCAATAACTAGTCATTCTAGCACTAAAATCCGACCGAATAAGTTTCACCTCCTTCATATGCATGATGATAGACCTGTGAACTAGGTTTTCAGTTGTTTTCTACCCTCGTCTGCTAGTTAACACCCTAGGGTAGAAGTATAGACGAGAGCGCTATGAACCTTTGAGTCACGAGAAAAAGAAGCATCGACTAAAGCTAGTGCTAGTCATAGGTAATAGTTCAGCGTTTTTATATCTTACCGAAGGGGAAATAAGCATGTACTAGTTATGAGTTGCTAGATGTGACTAGCCTTCTCGGAATTCCGATGACAATCCGGAGTAAGAGGCGGCGGAAGAGTGAGAACGCCAGGTCTCCCTGAGTCCCCCTTTTACTTGTGAGTTTCGTTTGGCGAACCCCTCTGGAACTCTTCTTGACGTGGAATGAGCTTACATCACAGCCCGAAGTCTACTCAATTCAAGATACACTTGCCCTCCATAAGGAAATATGGTCTGCGGTTTCTTGTCTCCTTATCAGCCCCTGGGAAGGTCTTCAGATGATAACACGAGTGATGATGGTTTACTTCAACACTATGTTGAAAAGACTAGAAATAAGCGCTGGTCGACGGCTGCTTAGGCATTATGCATAGCTGCCCTTGTGATTCGCAATGCAATGTGTCTTGGTCTTTTTACATATTAAAATAAAACTCGTGGTAGGAAAAAGCCCCTTCTCTCGTCGTTGATATGAGTCACTAACACCTTCTCGCCCTTCTTCTAGCAAAGAAAGACCTCCCCGTGCTCGAGCCTTATTTATTCAGCACGCCATACACGGACGGGAATCTAAGCCAGCAAAATGCGCTTGGGAATGATCTTTTCCCCCGTAAGACAAGCTCTCCTCTTATCGTATAAAAAGGCTTTGGTTTCCTGATTAATTATGAGTGTCTAGGAGGTGGCGGAGTAGTTAAAGTTGATGCCTAGTGGGCTATTGACGAAGGGCTCGAAGCTACACAAGGTGATGCCCAAGATGGAAAGGTCATATATGTTGTTGCAATGTACCATCGGCTTCATTGTCTGGTAAGTGAACGATTGAGAGTGTCACGTAAGTAAGACCATCCGGAGGCTAACGGAAACCAAGGCCGTCATGCGCACCAGCCTCTACCAATTCCACAACGGACGAGAGCAGACGGATCCTTGGACTCACGTTCCCCATTGCCTCGTTGCACTACGACCGGCCCCGCAATGTTTAGACGATCCGACACATGGTGACCATGGCGTACTACACGAATGCCGTGACTTCGAGGCACTGAAGGCTTGGACCGACGAAAATGCGTATATAGAGTACCTGGATAACAACTAGATAGACATAGTCTGCGGGTTCGTGATATTTAGACGAGGGATGCGAATTCTTTGACTCCATCGCTACTCAGACGTCGTCGTATTAGCGAACAGCAGCCTCGCTTTTGGAGTGATTAATGTCTTATGTTCATTTGGTTTATTTTCGGGCCAGTTCAGGGGTAGCTTCTTTCTGTTGTCTGTCATGCAATTTCTCTACTTCTATCAATAGTGGTTAACTCGAACAGCCAATGCCGGACGCCTTTGTCTTAGCATTAAAGACAACAAAGTTTATATGCCGAGACATTGTATCTTATTTGACTCTGATGTGTCGTATCAGCTTTATAGCCCCACGTTATAATGTTTCGGATGCATACAGAGTGACAGATTGCCGATATTGAAGGCTCGGTTCGCAGGGGTCTGCTGACTCAGCGTGGCGGTGCGGCGGCTCCGCTCTGCCGCCCCTGACCGCCCTCCACTCCGCCGGGCCTCCGTTTTGCCATTCGTATCTGCCGTATGTTGACCCTACTACGACACCATATTGAGGGAGACGGACCGGTCGACGAATATGGAAAAAGAGGCAAAGATACCGGTGCTTAAAAAAATGCCGGGCATGTTCGAAAATAAAAAAACGACGATTTGGATTATTATACAAGCCTGAAGTTCTCCAGTTCCACTCCTCTTGCTGCCAGCGTCTCTGGAGTCAATCTGGGATCCCAATTCACCACCTCGCCCGTTTTTTTTATTGCGGAATTGAACGGGGTTGTAAGGGTCGTCGCGTGTTCTCTCCAGTAGTAATCTCTCCCACCCTTCCGGATCGGACCCAAGCCTCGGATCATCTTTTTGTCTTTCTCCCGTGATACTATTCACAAACCAGGGTGTGACGTAAGATTTGTCCATAACATAGTTAATTGAGAATATGGAGGGCATAGGCCCGAGCAAGAGTTCGCCGTGCATCGTACCGGGCACGAAGGCTTCGCCTACAATTTCGAAATCAGGATCAACTGAGTTGGGAGCTTGGCGAAGTATGAGGGGCATAGCGCAGCCTAGGACATTGACCACCATATCTCCTAGTACAATTAGTTTTTGACGGTCACGCTGGATCTGATGGGCAAATATCTACCTTCTTGAGCGGAGGGGTTGACAAGGCCAATAAAACCATTCTCCATTGCCGCCACAGACTTGGTCAAAACAGTGCGTGAGAGAGTAACGGATACCTCGAGCCTTTCAGGCAACCTCGCTTTCGCCTCGGTAACTTCGTCTCCAAATATAGCATCGATGAATTCCGTCTTCCATTGCTCAGACGTCGGAAACCACGATTCCGGGAATGTATTTTTATTCGCTCCACGCGTGAGGCAAAAACAAAATGGTCTAGTATCGACTCCCGATTCATCTTCGTTGTGACTTGTAGCCACAGCCGCCGGATTGATTTCGCTGCCGTTGCTGGCTCCACCCCTGCAAGCTTCTCGATTCGAAGAATTTTAGACACTCGAACACCAGTGACGATCATGACGCTAGGACCTTCAAATTGTACAACGGCCCTGGAGCACCCCTTGCGAACCCTAAAGGACTGGTATCATTATCTGGCTTACGAGACCAGTCGGGGAGCCAGGAAGGAAGCGTCTTCCCTAGCCACCTGCTGGTGTGAAGGAGAGCATCCAATCGGCAACTGTGATCCAGCATGGAAGAAAAGGCATTTCGGTACACATCGGCCACCGGTAGCGCGTAGTTGACTTGAACACGGGCCTTAAAGCCAGGAGGGGTTATGCTTAGTACACCGTAGACTTTGTCGCGCAAGTCAGAGCATTCTCGCGCAGACGCGAGGCGGAGAAGCTTGGCGGGCTGATACACAGAAATATCTTGAATTGTGTCTCCTAGTATGGCTAAAGAATTTTGTAATGTCGACAGAGGCACGGTTTTGAAACGCAGAATGTCAACTGCTCCGCGGAAATCGTTCCACAAGATTTTGTCACTCCCGCACTGAAATATAGAGTGCCGGTTGCTGAGGAGGGCTTCTTGAATGACCCATAGACGGCTGAACCACGGCCGCTTGAGGATTGCGTCGACGGCTGCTAAGGTCTCATTATCCCAACCCAGCTCCAGTGCCTTGGGGTAATGCGGCCAGCTCATCCAGCCATCCTGGTCAAAATCGASAGTGCCGGGCCCAGGCCCCTTTACGCCGGACCGACGATCGTTGAGGTCGTATTTGCCAGCGTTGATGTTCTCGAAAATGCGCTCAGCAACGCGCATGAAGGCGCCTCGACATTCTCACCGCTCTTAGCGCTTGTCTCGACGTACTGGAGTACACCATTCTTCTGGGCCCATTCCTGCGCTTCAGCGAATGTCACCTCACGTTTGTCGCTATTGCCACTAGTATTACTCCCAGACTTTGCTTCTGACTGCACGCAGTCCAACTTGTTACCCACTAAGATCACCACGATATCGGGCTCCGCGATCGCGCGCAGATCATTCAGCCAGTCAGTAGCATGGACGAAAGTCGCTCGTCGTGTAATATCGAAGACAAGGAGGGCACCGGATGCGCCTCGAAAGTAACTCCGTGTAACGGATTTGCTTCAACCGTGTGAGTTAGCTAGCGTTGTTAAGGCTAAAGGTGAAGTTTGTGACGCAGGCCAGCTGATTGCGCAGTTCGCCAAACAAACCAGGGAAGATATGACAGTTTCTCATAGTCCGGACAGCATTTTTGCAAGCCACTTACTATATCTCTTGTCCCGCTGTATCCCAGAGGCTAAGTTTCATGTGCTTTTGCTCTTCATCGGCAGTGGTGCGCTTGGCATCTGCCGGGGAGCTCGGTGTTGTTGAAGACAGATCTTTGGACTGGGGGGAGGACGAAAATGGATTTGACGTTGTCTTCGAATGTGGTGGACCAACTGGCACGATCCGCGAGCCGAATTCGACGCCGATGGTTACGTCGTGTTGGGGACTGAACCGGCCTTCGCACAGCCGAATAGTCAAGGACGACTTGCCGCAACCCGAGTCGCCAATGCAGACGAGTTTAGCTATATAATTCCAGGGTGGAGAGGACATGGTAGCGCCGGCGAACCAAGACTGGTTCCTAGAGTATGTTTTTGACGTCGAGGGTTCAAATGCGGCGAAGGAAACGGAGGCGGTAGAAGCCGGACATAGGAGCTACCGTCTCGCCGGTGCTAGATGTTTCTTTGTCTCGTGCCTTGTCTATTCGGGAGTACTAGAGGGAGATATGACCCTGGTATAGTCAGAGACGAGCCGGCAGGAGAAGCTTCTTCTCCCAGGCAAGCAGCAAGATAGCTACAGAAACCCAGTTAAATCTCAGTTAATGGACTGAGTTGTCAGGCCGGTATATGATATTATTTGGGCAGATAATGGCAACCCCCGGGATATGATCCGAAACACCAAAAAGAGAAAGGAGCCAGATGATCGGTACCGTCCAAAAGAAGCGATTGTCTCCAAAGCAAAGGAGGCAAAGTCAGACGTGGGGGAGTTGTCACCATGTGTTGCGACGTTGGATGATGATAGTGGTAGGCAGGGTAGGTTGTAGGTTACCTAAGGTATGGAGCTATATGTGCTATCCCCTGGGTCCTGGGGGTCTTGGTCAAGGTTCTAGCTGCAAAGGTTTCCAGCTGCAAGTTCCAACTCCATACCTGGATACCTAGTAGGTAGGTACCGCCAAGGGTATAATGTATGTAAGTACCTAAGTAGATACAATTCAATATACGGGGTAGACTACTCTACTTATGTAGCAATTGAAGACTGAAGATGATAACAGCTGATAATAATCGATTACCTAAGACGCTGATTAGGTACCTAAGGCCTACTGTAAGGCTTAGGTAATTATAACTAGGTAGGCACCTAACTATACGTATATATACATCATATCAGTGGATGACCTCACGGTCCACCCGTGACGCTATCTACCCCAGCTCATCCTCCACTCTGGACAATAAGACAGGGGGCACCAACAGGCGTTATTTGGTCAAAGACATCTTATCTCTAGCGGCAGGTCCCATGCAACAACAAGAGCAGAGACATTAAAGTCACCTGGTTTCCTTGACATTTGACTCTACTACCTGCTGCTCATTATTGTATTATCTAAGCTCTATCCTGATGTAGGCAAATAATACAGAGAGATGGGGGCTTCGTTTGTTGAAACAGTTAATGCCTACATACAACCTAAGGTACCCGAGTAGACTATCTAATGGTGCCTTTGTTCTAGGCGGGTCTCTATGGTCGGTACATAGGAAGGTACCTGAATATCCGCCTAGTCGACCTTGTCCGCTTCCGTACTTACATGTGAGCATCCACTTACTCTCTCTGGGTTGTACCTGTGACTGTGACTGTGAGCTAAGCTGGACTGCCTGGAGGCTTGACTTGCATCATTCGTCACTGTAGTTATTACCCGCGTAGTCCGTGCAGCGTTCGTTCATTCATTCAATGCCTGAAGGTGATTTTTAAACTGCATACTTACTACTTACTACCTTGTCGTCGTTCTTCTCCCAAACAACCTACAATAGTGCAGTATTGTTCTTTATTGGTTTGCGTTTGAATCATTCTAATACAAAGCAGGGAGTATTTTCCAACAGCACCATAGCTTCAACAAACTAGGCATCTTTTCTCCTTCGGATCGACTGCAGCTAGAAGACTCTCCCTTCCCCATCCTACCGTCCGGGTTGCATGGGCGGCTCGCCTTGCTGGGCATCACCAACCACCTGTGCTGATTTCTCTGACTGACCAACCGACTGATCGCACACAAGCACGCACGACCTGCTTCGTGCCTGACTCTTCACCCTCTTAATCTGCTGGAGTCTCCCTCCTCCAGCATCAGTCTATAGAACAGAATATGTTTTCAGAATGTAAGTTGTTTCCGGGAACCTTGTGCAACCTGCTCGTGTGCAGCCTAGTATTCCCTCCCACCTCATCATCTATGACTCTAATGGCTCCCCCGTACAGATGCCTCCCGCTTTCTCTCCCAGTCGCAGTCCCGCCTCTCCAACTTCGGAGCACCGCCCGATAGCAATGATCCTTCCAGTCGGCAGCCATCTGACGCACCTGCGAGGTTCTCAAGGCAACCTGCCCGATTTTCCTACCAGTCGCGCCTTGGGAATCCTTATCAGCCGTCCCAGTCTAGGTTCGGTGGGTTTGCCTCCCGATACCACACCGCTCCCGATGCGCCACTATTCCATAGCGCCCTAAACGAGTTCCGAGACGACGAAGACGACGATGATGTGAGGGAGGCAGCCGACTTCCGCGCTTTGCAGCATTCGCGCCGTGTCTTTGTATCCAGTCGCATGGAAGATAGTTCTGCCTCGGAGAATGACGCAAGCCGGGCCTCATTGGATCAAAGTGGAGAACGTGACAATAGGTTGTATGAGGACCGGGATCGGCCTATGGGCATCAAGAGCAGCTGGAACGGCGAGTCGAGCTTCAAAGGCCGACAGGCCAAACGCAAGGGAAAAGAAGAGCAACCTACAGTGGACACACAAAAAAGCACGCGACAGAACTCGGGCAGCGATGACGGCAAGATGGTAGACGTCGGGCTAGAGTCGACCATCATAGACAACTCGGTACCAGAGGATCTTCTTCTAGAAACACCAACAGACTCATCTCCCCCCGCATTCCAACAGTTTAAGTCTACAAGAAGCACCTCCAAGGGCGTGGCCGGGAGGGCGCACTCAAATCTCGAGCGCGACCACCGGCTCATGCGCCAAGCTATCGCAGAAGAAGACGAGGATGAAGACGAAAACGAGGCAACCGAGCAGTCCAGAGACATTCCGGCCCCTCCACAACTCCGAATGTATGGCGAAATATTTGTCCATGATCAGTTTTTCGCCTGGCTGTATTTGATCGCTTTTGCTTCGCTTATTGCAACATTCATCTTGGTATGGCTACATACTTCTACCCCCAACAAGAAGATCGGCGATACGATATACACTACGCTCAAATCATCCTCCTATTTATTGGCCGTGGATACCCTCGTGTCGGTGGTAGTTGCACTAGTCTGGATGGCAGCACTCAAATCTTTTATGCAACCATTAGTCTTGCTCATCCTCTTTGGTGTCCCCATCGTTCTTTTTTCGTTCTCACTATACCCCATGATCTCTAGTTTCCAGGGGCCAGATCATGGATCACGTCTTCAGGATGTTGTTATGAGATACGCCGCCATCGTACCTGGAGTCCTTTCGATTGTATGGATCTGGCTTCTAGTTAAAGGGAGACATGAAGTTTCGAGAGCAGTCGAGATGTTAGACTTCTCTAGCCGTATCCTCGCAGCGAACCCGGCCCTCGTATTACTGGGCTTTGGCGCCCTCGCTTTTGTTGTGGGATGGACTTGGGTATGGCTATGGATGTTCACTCGCATCTTCCTTGGAGGCTACTTCTCGACGAAGTTGTCGGCTTTTGTCATCGGTACTGCCACATGGTGGCTCGCTGTCTTTTTCTTCTTGATGTATGTCTGGACACTCTCTGTCCTGAGTGGGGTTGTCCGGGCTACAACCGGAGGCACCGTGTCCAACTGGTACTTTCATCGGAATCTGCAGACTCTGACGTCGTCAAACGATATTGTTAAGGGGGCCTTGGGGCATTCCACAACTACAGTCTTCGGTACGATCTGCGCCTCGACTCTATTGTCCCTAGCCGTTCGACTACCTATCTTAGTTCTTCCTCGGCGCATCTCCAGTATCTTTGAAGTTATTGGATGGAAACTGGCTCCACGCCCAGTTACGGTGCTAACTAACCCCTTAGCCGTGACATATGCGGCGATCCACTCGATGCCTTTAATGGAATCAGCCGCGCAACTAAGTAGAGTTCAGTTCTTAGCCACCGGCCCCACCACCACACTTACGCCGAGCGCCTTCTCGCGACGGAATCAAACGGCCTCCCTGATACCATACAGGATGGCCAAATTGCTGCTGCACGCGGCTCGCTTCGTTATGTCCACTGCCCTAGGATTTGCAGCTTGGGTGATGACAGCTCGGCAACTGCGAGTACAGGTCCCAGACAATACGAGCATAAGGGGAAGCGCTTATGCCTATGTTGTAGGTATTGTAGCCAGTATGATCGGTTGGGGGGTTTTAGGGGCTATGGAAGGCATTCTCTCCGGTATACTTGATGGTGTTCTCATCTGCTACGCAAGCGAGCGGAGACTGGAACGTGCTACCTACTGCATTGAAGCCGCGAAGTTATTTGAAGATAGAAGATACGAGAGAGACATGGTATGAATGGTGCCAGTATTTTACCGTTTTCACGAAGCATTTCAAGGAGCCGGATTCGGAATATGGAGTCAGGCGCTTCCTTCTTGAGGTTATCACCACAGTGGTGGTAATAAACCGGAGTTCTCATGAGATTGGACATCAATGAATTCACACAGTAGACCGATTTGTCGCACTTTTTGCGTTCACAGATCGCAATATACTCAGTTCTAGCGTCAACGTTCGATTATGCTTTTTAAGGTCAAACCATCTGGCGATAAGGATAACTCAGATCCTCTTCTCATATAAAGTAAAGCAAATACCAGCAGAAATGGAAGTATTTAAAGGCTCTTCATCCCACAGCTTTAACTCACTCTCTTTTCACCCACCTTCCACCAATTTTTTCTTGTCACGTATTTCGCTCCCTCATTTCCTCCCCATCATGTCGGAGCGACCCAAGAAGCCCCCCTCTATGCCTTCTAATTCAGTAGTTCTTCGTACTACCTCCTACAAGCAGTATATCCGAAAGCGCCTCGCGTTAGAGATGATCGAGGCACGGCGGCTAAAGAAGCCCCAAACTTCTGGCACTGATACCGCCAACGAAGAAACAACTCTAGATACGAACCAGCACAATCGGCTTGCGGATACTTGTGTTATAGATTATGATGGTGATGATGACGACAACGATGATAGCTTGGGCGAGTGGGACGAGTCTGGTATGTGAAAATAACCTTGTTTCTAAACCCTCTGCGCGTATAAATCTTGGTTGTGTGGTGGCCGTTTGAAGGTTTTCGTTGCTGTTTGCCCCATTCGAAACTTCCTGGCCGCGTTTTTTTCCGACAGCCTCCCTACTCGTTTCCATTATTCCACAAACCTAGGGGATCATTTTCATGCCCCATTTTATGCTTTATTTCCCTATCCTTTTGTAACTGTGCGCCCTATGTTTACTTGTATTTTTCTGCCGCTTACCTGATTATAATTTCTGCTATTCGAACTACTCACATAAGCACGTTCTTCAAACTAGCGGTAGAAGACTACTATGCGACCGATGACGAGGCGGCATTCGAAAACCAGACGGAGGATGGCGAATGGCTCTGCATAGATCATAACAAAACCGTCCCCGGACGAACGCACGTTGCGAGCGCAGATGGGAAGCGTGGCAAGAAGCCTGAAGGGAAACCTACCGAGAGAGAGAACCCGCTTGGAGGGCAATTTACGAAAGATTTCACGTCCGCAATGAATGACGTTATGGAATGGCTACACAAAACCGAGGAGGCGTGGCAAGGAAATGCACAGACTAATAAGCCCCTTGAATCGATTCCAGAACCACAGAAGCTTAGCCCTACTCAGAACAAGCCGTCTCATCCCGACGTGCCCTACCTTGGACGTAGACGGAAGTACCCATATTATGACTCGGGCACTATACGCCATAGCACAGACTTGAAGGCCAAAATCGACCAGGCAACCGTAACGCCACCAGAGGGAGTCACCGTTCGCCGAACGAAGTGCGACGTACTCGAACCTCTCCTACCGAAATAAACGCCGCGCATCCGTGGCATGGAAATGGCTCGTTTTGAGCTCGGTTGCTAGTATCTAGGCCGTGGCTCTATCGTTTCTTATAAAGGCATTGAACGTGGGCTACGTCTTCCCTGGTATCGAAAATCAGGAGACCGTGGTATGATAATGGGATGAGCCTCTATCGTAGGAGGAGGGCCTGCCAGAATTCATCACCTAGGTTATAAGTTGTTGCGGTGGTTTTAATTATCCGAGACGGATAGATTTGTGGGATATACGGCGTCCTGGGGAATCAGGCGTGTTAAAGCCGTTGTTTGGTTTCTTGCTCCTTTGGCTTGTTTTTTCGGGAATATATGGTTTAGTTTTGCCGAGTCCTAGAGATTTAGAAATCATACTTACGTATGATAGCAGTTAATCTCTAATCTTACCGATGCCCCATCATTGTTACTATTAAGTAGTGAAGGAGGTAGACTACCATGTATGAGAGTGCTAATATGTGCAATGTATTGATGAGGCGTTGTTACTCATCAAGTCACGAGTTTGTGGAATTCATCATTGGAGTACGTAAGCTCGCCTCTACCAAACTGCGGCTACCAGACCTCACACATATTAGATAGATACCTGTACAGAGTTTGTACAGAGCATGTTGGCAATTGCTAGACCCGGCGTACCGGAGATCCCGTGTGGCAGGTCTGCGGAAGTTGGCTATTCCGCATGTACGGCACCGTATGTTGTAGATGTTGGTATTTAGAGAAATCTTGTCTCTAAGGGGCAAGCTGTGACTCGGGCAGTCTTGTGCCGTTGAACCCGTCGTGAGTCGTCCCGAGTGAAACAATCATGTGAAATTCCAAATTTGAGGTGCCTAAGGCTTGCCTGACGGGCCTCAGCCACCGCCTGCGACGGCAGCAGCAAACGTGGCAGCGGCAACGGCTCCACTATAATTAGGTAGGTTGTATAGTGCAGGCTGCTGCAGATTAACAGATTAACACAGGTATGCGGGAGGCAACCAATTGACCTTACTAATACTGCTAATGGTGCTACGGGTCACTCGATAGCGGTCAGGGGGGCAAAGACAGAAAGCTGCTGATGCGTGCTAAAGTGAATGAGGCTATGCAGCGACACTAGCCCCAACTTGCTTCCCGCTGCCACCCATCAATGCCCCATGCCCTCTGCCCCATGCCTCAGAAGCTACGCGTACTGTCTTCACCCCTCCCGTCTAGAGGTTTCGTTGCCATTCTAACCTAACATCTAGGCATCTTTCAATAGAAACGGTATGGAATTCATTTATTGACTCAGGTAACCGCAAGCCACACATAATAACCACATAAATACCTATCTTGTCTGCATTGCCCCCAACTAAACGGTTTTGACTATTTAACTACTTTATTGCCCTACCTAGGCTCAACACCTGCCTGCATCCACCTATATCGCCTACCATTGGCTTGGTATTTATAGCGCGCCACTAATTATAAACTTAATACAGCATACCTATCAACCCCTCCTTTCTCCCTACACCAGNAGACCACACCTACCCGACCGACCCCAAACCTCCCCCCACTATCCCAGGTGTCTAGTACCACCATAAGCGCAAGGCCAATCATCGTCTTCGTATCCGTACTATCCAACATCTTTTCCTACACATAAATCTATCTACCTACTTCCCACTCAGACAAAAATCTGCTCTCTGCAAGACCTACCTCACCAGGTAGAGAGCACAGGTATCGATAGTACCTCAATTACCACGCATGGCCGATTTCGACGCTCCCCAAGGCCCTCCGCCGCCCAAGGTTCCGGAGGGCTGGGTCGCGCGTTGGAACGCTCAATACAACGAATGGT